>WNWK01001570.1:0-35000 GCA_009830355.1 Cherax destructor
GTGAAGGTGGTGGGTGAGGGGAAGGTGGTGGGTGAGGGGAAGGTGGTGGGTGAGGGAAGGTGGTGGGTGAGAGGAAGGTGGTGGGTGAGGGGAAGGTGGTGGGTGAGGGAAGGTGGTGGGTGAGAGGAAGGTGGTGGGTGAGGGAAGGTGGTGGGTGAGGGAAGGTGGTGGGTGAGAGGAAGGTGGTGGGTGAGGGAAGGTGGTGGGTGAGGGAAGGTTATGGGTGAGGAAGGTGGTGGGTGAGGGAAGGTGGTGGATGAGAGGAAGGTGGTGGGTGAGGGAAGGTGGTGGGTGAGGAAAAGGTGGTGGGTGAGGGGAAGGTGGTGGGTGAGGGTAGGTGGTGGGTGAGAGGAAGGTGGTGGGTGAGGGGAAGGTGGTGGGTTAGGGGAAGGTGGTGGGTGAGGGAAGGTGGTGGGTGAGGGAAGGTGGTGGGTGAGGGCAAGGTGGTGGGTGAGGGGAAGGTGGATGGTGAGTTGAAAGTGGTGGGTGAGGGGAAGGTGGTGGGTGAGGGGAAAGTGGTGGGTGAGGGGGTGAATGAGAACGGAAGTGAAGGAAGGAGGGATTGAGGTAGGAAGGAACGAGAGGAGGCAGGAAGTGAGGGGAAAAGGGAGTGAGGGAGGAGGGACCGAAAAAGGGAGGAAGCGAGGGAAGGAGGGAGGGAGTGAGGGAATGAAGAAGGATGGAGTACAAGAGTGTACAGACGGTTGGTCAGGTCACTAGTCCCTGAACTAATGTACACACACACACAAGAGCGGAGAGAAGCGAGGCTCGATCCACCGTACATTCATTTAATCGATTACGTTAAATTGAGCGTGCAATATTGTCTTGTAATTAACTTAATAAGACAGGCGGCCTCCTAGACAGTGTCTTTGTCGTCTCCTTGAACGTTATCAGTCGTCCTGTCTTCACCCTCTGACCCCTAGATGTCACCAGCTATCTTGGCTTCCTTAAATGAGGATATCTAACAGAGCAACATGACTGTTCTTGATAAATTAGACACATATGGAACACTTTTGTATCTTTATTGAGGAAACGTTTCGCCACACAGTGGCTTCATCAGTCCAATATAAAGTAGAAAGTTGTAAGGAGAGGAGGAGTTTGAGGTAATCAGTCCATCAATCTTGTACTTACTACAAGATTGATGGACTGAACACATCGACTCCAGGCCGAGGGACTGATTACCTCAAACTCCTCCTCTCCTTACAACTTTCTACTTTGTATTGACTGATGAAGCCACTGTTGGCGAAACGTTTCCTCAATAAAGATACCCGAGTTTCTCTGACCATTCATCTAACTGACTGTTCTCTGAAGGCATGGTGATCTAATGACTAGGCTCTTACAGCCTCAGATATCTGAGATAGGCTCTTCACCTACTCTCGCCAGCTTATCTGAGATAGGCTCTTCACCTACTCTCGCCAGCTTATCTGAGATAGGCTCCTCACTTACTCTCGCCAGGTCGTAAACACGCCATCCTTGTTCAAATTATCCCGACAGCTCGACTTAAAATGATAACACATTTACACTAATATTAAAATAATACTTGACAGTATTATTTACAAGGTCTTGGAAGTATTATTTAACAAAGACTTACCTACCTACCTACCTGCATGGAAGTATTATTACTTAGAGATTGACAGTATTAGTCTTGCATCATCTCTCATCCCGTCCTGGTCACCTGTTGTTGCCCAGTTATGTCCAAATTTTTGTTAATCGTGGTTCTAAAATGATAATATTTATTTTCTAACGAGATGTGAACAGTTGATCAAAAGTGGACATTATTACCTTAATATAGAGTCTTGAATCATATTCATCTTAAGTTTTTGTAAGAAGAAAGACTCGAAAATCTTCAAAGGAATCTGAAAATTACTTACTACAATAATAATAATAGCAATAACAAAAACAAGAGCAACAATAGCAACTATTATTATTATTATTATTATTATTATTATTATTATTATTATTATTAATATTTTCATTGTAGCATTAATGGGTACATACTGATTCAAAGCTCCTGGAGACGGGGATGATTGTATTTATGATATTAATAAAAAAAAATATGGACCAAATTCTCAGTCATTTACCTTAACTTTGAAAACATTGAAAGTTTCGAAGTGTTTTTTTTTAGAGATAGCAATGAAACTATGTTTACCTAGTGACAGACACACTACGGACCGGTCTCAGCATCTGATTAATATCCAGGATCACCTCGCGGGAGCTTAATCAGCTCTGGCATTTAATCCACGTGAATGATGATAGCAAATTATATCATGCCTGGTGTAGGGACTTCAAGAACACAGCTGCGGCACTAGACTGGGGAACACACACACACACACACACACCTGTATACATGGAGTATGTGTAAAAGACACGTTGAAAGAATAGTTAATGATTACAAAATTAAGAAAATAAAGAGCAAATGAGAAACTGAGATAATTATCGACAAATTTTGCTAAAAGAAAGGCTATTTGAAAAGAGACAAACATGATGAGAAAGCCTGCGGAGCAATTGAGAGTGAAATGGTGAGATGTTGCAAGGGAATGAGCAAGTGTTGCAATGATGTACAGAACAGATTGGGTTCGTAACCGCAGATGATGCAAAGATGGCAGAGACTTTATTCAGGAGTCAGGAAAAGTGAGATCTGTTCGGAAGAGGAAAGAACCAGAAGAGAGTACAGATGAAGTGAAGACAAGGTATATATATTGCAGAGACACCTTTTATTTTGGTAATGTCTTCAGCGCGTGTCTTTTATTCACTGTTTTTCCAGTGAAGGAAGTGGGTGAGGCAGTAGGCCGGTTGAAATTGAGTAAAGATACGAGGAAGGACGCAGATGGGAATCAAGTTTTGAATTGTTAGTGCATTTGTTGAAGAAATACGTGAATGGGAAGGTTCCCGAGGATCGGCAAGTATCACGAACGGGAAGGTGATTGGCAGAAAGTATGAATAGTTGTATAAGGGGAAAAATACAAACAAGAAATGGTGTAAGAATTATAGAAGAAGCCTGTAAAAAAATGCTAGAGTACTGTGAGAGGAACGGACTTAAAAGCTAATGGAACCGATGTAAACAAAGGAGTGTTCAGAGTTGTTTTTTGCTGATGTCACAGTACTTTCAGGAGATTCCGAAGAGATGTTTGAAAAGCTGGTGAGAAAGTTAGGGTTGTGAGGCAAGGAATACTCTGTTAACGTGAAATTTATCAGGCGTACAGTACACCTATTTAATAATATTAATGAATCCACGAGGTAGCGTCTGTCCTGTATAGCATAAAGCTAAACTGGGGATGCCAGAACTCCAGAGCTGGGGTGAGGGATGGTAGTCTACGTCTGGTCATTGAGGGGGTCGGTCTCTCTACATTCTTGCTGGAAGATAAATATGATAGAGTATGTAGCCCATCAGAGAGATAATTATGGTAGAAGGTGTAGCCTATCAAAGAGATCAATGTGATAGATTGTGTAGCCCATCAGGGGAAAAAAACTAGGTTGAGATGGGTTGTTGATCTCAGAGGAGATACAGAAGGTGCTGAGGGTTCCCACTGCTGTGATTGTCGTATCTGTTTCTCACACCTGATGAAGAACCTCTAATGAAGAACCCCTGATGAAGAACCCTGATGAAGAACCCTGATGAAGAACCCCTGATGAAGAACCCCTGATGAAGAACCCCTGATGAAGAACCCCTGATGAAGAACCCCTGATGAAGAACCCCACAAAGGGTTATCTCTGGTAATGAAGACTTTTAGGGAAAAACGTTATTATAATTACAACAGTAGAGGACAGACAGCAAGTGACCAACCATTCATGTCCATCCTCCCTTCCTCTCTCTATTCTCCTATCGCTTTTCATTCCTGAACTACCCTCCCTTTCTCCTCTCCTCTTTCTCTCTCCCACTATCTCTTTCCCTCTCTCTTCCTTCTTCCCTCCATATCCTTCTCTGCATTAATTACTACACACTATCAACACCTCAATTAATTCCTCCATATATAACATTGCCTTTAATAACATTTACATTTTTGTTATCAGTACTAACTAATAAAAAACTTTTCTCTTTGTATAGATCATCAGTAGTTTTTGTTAATGGCCAATAAAAACTTTTCTTTATGTATGAATTAATAATATTTAATTATTTGCTGATCCGCTGAAAAATCCTTCCTCGGAACCCTCGATTATTTTTCCTTACCAAACCCAGTTGGGTGTTTTTATTTATTCATGAGAGTGTGCTAAACCCGGAAGACTCTGAGGTGGGTGTAGACACGGCCGGGAGACGTATACAATGTGTCTTCATCAACAACAAATGAATCCATAATGTGATCCTCGAGAGAGAGAACGAGAGAGACGCAATATGGTACGAAAATACTTGAAATTCTTCACCTTGCGAGCCACACAATACCTTACCATAACAAATTAAATGCTCCAGAACCCACGGACTGAAAACCCATAGTGAGGATGGTTGTAAAGGACTCGCTGCTCACTTGGGCCAGCTTTGAGGGTGTGGGTAAGAGGATTTTCGACCGTGGTGGGTGTGGGCTGGTCTGGCGTGGGCCTCGACGAGGCAGACAGGAGGAGGAGCAGCCAGGTAGGGCTGACCATTGTCACTATGAGAACACATTTGCTGCGTGATCGACGCTTCTGTAAACACGTCTCGTGAGCATGTGAACAGCCATGCGCTTGCTCTCTCTCTCTCTCTCTCTCTCTCTCTCTTTCTCTCTCTCTCTCTCTCTCTCTCTCTCTCTCTCTCTCTCTCTCTCTCTCTCATCTCTCCCTCTCTCTCACATGGAATCGCTAAATATGTAGGGGCCATACAAGGTTATAGGCAATGAGAGGTAATGACGTTTTATACAAGGAAGGTGAAAGTGGTCCCACTTGGTCAGCCTCAAGAGACACCATCAAGTACGACTGCTAAACACCTCCAACAACTCGCACCTCCAGCCTATTAAAAGAAAATAAACTCAAATATCTTATGCATAAAAAAAACACAAATTAAAAAAAATATATATATACATGTATATAAAAAGGAAGTAATCAGTATAATAGTGAAAACCTATAATTAATAAACAAAAACATGCTTTTTAAGACATCTTTTGTATTATAGAGACGGGAGGTAATGTGGTGAAGGACTTTTGATCCAAGAATGTGGAGCTACCCCCTCGCCTTCCGTGGATCAAAACTTGGTTATCACCGATTTTCCAGACGATATTTGAGCTACATGGGTCTAGCGGCTTCTCCACTATTTCTCTTAACAATACAGAAATCACATTCTGCAATAACGGTATTAATGACTCCCCCCAAAAATATAGTGGTACCCCGGATTTCGTACAGCTCCCAACTCGAACAATTATGTAAGTGTATTTTTGTAAGTGCTTTTGTAAGTGTATTTTTGGAGGCCTGAAACGGATAATTAATTTACATTCGTCCTTATGGGAACAAATTCGTTCGGTAACGGCACTCGAACAGCCTTCTGGAACGAATTATTGACGAAATCCGGGGTATCACTGTATTAGATAACGGTTTATATAAAAAAAATAAAACGGAATACTGTATTCTCGAAAAAAATATATTATATTACTTACTTACAGAAAGTATATATAAAATGGAAAGGGGATATTTTTTCCCCTCGAAAGTCAGCTTTTGTTGGCTTTCTCAAAAGGTAGGAGGGAGCTGTCGTCTGTGTCTCTCATTACTGCCGCTAACAACCCACAGACGCTAACAACCAATCACCACATGTTTGCGATAATTAACCACCTAATTACCGGACAGCAATTGGCCAGTCGAAACATCTGCGGCTGACAGCCACAGAAATACCTGGTAGTGGGAGTGTGTTGGGGAGGGAGGGAGAGGTGCTGCTGAGGGAGTGAGGGTGCTCGTGAGGAGGGAGGGTGCTCGTGAGGGAGGGAGGGTGCTCGTGAGGGAGGGAGGTGCTGCTGAGGGAATGAGGGTGCTGCGGATGGAGTGAGGGTGCTCGTGAGGGAGTGAGGGTGCTGCTGAGGGAGTCAGGGTGGTAAAAAGGGGATCGTAATGGTGAGGGAGTGGTGGTGAATGAGTTGGTATACCTGAGGGTAAACGCGGGCGGCCCTGTTTGTGAAGATACATATATACGTGCATACACATATATACATACATACACATATGCCGTGCCGAATAAGCCAAACCGGCTAGTTTTGTCCTTAAAAGCCAGGGTTATTTCTACCGAATAAGCAGATAAAAATATATGTCATTGACTTTGGGTATTAATAAATAAATTTAAACTGATCTATTATATATTTAGCAGAATTTGGCGAAAAATACATCAGGTTAGGTTAGGTTAGATTTTGTTAGGTTAAGTTTGCTTAGGTTAGGTTTGGTTTGGTTAGGTTAGGTTAGGTTAGGTTAGGTTAGGTTCGGTTAGGTTGGGTTAGGTTAGGTTTGGTTAGGTTAGATTAGGTTTTGTTACGTTATGTTTTGTTAGGTTAGGTTAGGTTAGGTTAGGTTAGGTTAGGTTAGGTTAGGCTAGGTTAGGCTAGGTTAGGTTAGGTTAGGTTAGGTTATGTTAGGTTAGGTTCAGTTAGGTTAGATTAGGTTTTGTTACGTTAGGTTTTGTTAGGCTAGGTTAGGTTAGGTTAGGGTAGGCTAGGTTAGGCTAGGCTAGGTTAGGTTAGGTTAGGTTAGGTTAGGTTAGGTTTTGTTAGGTTAGGTTAGGCTAGGTTAGGTTAGGTTAGGTTAGGTTAGGTTAGGTGAGGTGAAGTTTGGTTAGGTTAGATTAGGTTAGGTTAGGTTAAGTTAGGTTAGGTTAGGTTAGATTAGGTTAGGTTTGGTTAGGTTACGTTACGTTACCTTACGTTGCGTTACGTTTGGTTATGTTAGGTGAAGTTAGGTTAGGTTTCTAAGTTACTTTGGTGCCAAAATCAATTTTTTTATGATATATTTATTGTAAAAAATATATATCTCTTATTCTACAAAAGAAAATTCTGAAAAAGTTCAGTTTTCAAGGCGAATTCAACTTAATTGACCACAAAATTACAAATGATCCCACAAACTACATCTGATCTCACAGAAGTAAAAATTATTCCCCAAAACTACTGCTGATCCCTGAACATAACGACTGTTCCTACAAAACTACTGCTGATCCCTTAACATCACGACTGTTCCTACAAAACTACTGCTGAACCCTGAACATCACGACTGTTCCTACAAAACTACTGCTGAACCCTGAACATCTCGACTGTTCCCACAAAACTACTGCTGATCCCTGAACACCTCGACTGATCCCTCAGCACCACGACTGTTCCCACAAAACTACTACTGATCCCTGAACACAACGACTGATCCCTCAAAACTACTGATGATCCCTCAGCACCACGACTGATCCCACAAAACTACTGCTGATCCCTCAGCACCACAACTGATCCGGAAAAACTACAAGTGTTCTTTTAAAACTACAGCCGATCTTACAAAATTACAGTTGATCCCATAAAATTACAACCTGTGGCATGCAAAGAGTACGTTACAATTTATTCGGCGTATGTCACACTCACATATAAGCTGCCTCCCAACCAGGGAACCGGGTGCTAAGGGTTTAACGATCAATAGGGCACCCGTCGTTAAATCAGTACCTTGGTTCATTGACCTATCACAGGCAAGCCCTCCAAAGCTGAAACAACGTGGTTCACTTACGGTAAGCATTGGCAGACTTGCCTACCTGCTGGTTGAGTACTGGGCACTCTCTCTGGCTTCTGCTTTGTCATCTGTCACCGTGGTGTACACTTATTTTATCTGTACATATTGTACATAGTATACATATCTGTATATTGTGGGTGAAGGCAAAATATACAATATAGTCTACTGCTGAGTTTGTTTGCTCCAATTCCCATTACGACCAGGTCTCACAGGTCATTCATTACCTGTGTTCGTAACCAACCGATCCCACAAAACTACAGCTTATCCCACAAAATTACAGCCGATCCCACAAATCTACATCTGATCCCACAAAACTACATCTGAACCCACAAAACTATATCTGATCCCACAAAACTACATCTGAAACCACAAAGCTACATCTGAACCCACAAAACTATATCTGATCCCACAAAACAGGTTTAATTCTTCCTCTTTGTTTAAAAATTCAACCTTTTTTTTCACGCAATTTAGACTTTTTTTTCCCACTAGAGTTGAACACAATTCGGCTGACTAGTTCAGTTCCTGTGTCCGATGTGTTTGTTCAACCTCAACTTGTTTGACCTGTTGTTGTTGCTGTTTTTGTTCCCCCCCACCCGTGACAACTATTTATTTGTTTGTGTTTTCGAGTGTCTTTTTTTTAAAGGGGGAGGGGGGTGTCCGCCCTCCTGAACGCGCAGAATTGTGTTTATTTACAAACAAGAGTTTACAATGTCCTGTTTGTCTCCATTCTAAAAATAATTTGTATTCATCATTGAAATTACATACTTAGATAATTTTTGATTGGTTCCTTTAATGTCTTCTGTCTTCAAAATCAGGTATTACTACTGCTAAAACTACTACTGCTACTTAATAATAATAATAATAAATATATATATATATATATATATATATATATATATATATATATATATATATATATATATATATATATATATATATATATATATATATATATATATGTCATTGATTAGTATAAACTTCTGATTTTGGCTTAAATAGCAACGCTCACCTTGCCATATAAGACAAGTGAAAATTTGTGTATGCAATAATTTCGCCAAAATCATTCTGAACATAACGAAAAAATATATTTCATTGTGTTTGTTTATTATTAAATTAATGTTAACGTATCTAAAATATATTTAGTTGGGTTAGGCTAAATTAAATTGCGTTTGTTGTAATAAGGTTAGGTAGGTTTTCAAAGTTTCTCTTGGTACAAATTATAACACATTAACATAAATTAAAATATACTCTAAACTATAAGAAAATTAAAAGGACTTAATTTTAGATGAGTTCTTGCTAATTGACCAGTATAAGACACAATTTAGAAAGGACTATAATTTATATATATCTAAATTTACATTATATATATACATATATATATATATATATATGCGTGTCACCTGTTCACCCATGCGAGTCCCATCATGAGTGGTAACTACAGAATTTACATTGATAAAAGCAAACAGGTGTGATAACTTAAAGTCAGAGGTGAGTCATTTAATAGAGAATCTTATTGTCAAAAAAATATTTTAGTTTTTTTTTTTTTTACAATTACTGGTGCTCATTATATTGTAAGAGATTGTGGGAAAGTTTATCGCTGGCCGCCCCCAACAAATTTACGGGTCGTTCACAATACTTGGACAGTTGCTTAATTAAGACTTTGCGAAATGACTCTCTTCAAGGAACAGGGGGGGGGGGTGTCTCACAAATGGTGAAGGGCTCTAGATCCAAGGAATTGGAGCTCCTCTTCCCCTTCTTTCGAACTTGACCTTTTTTTTCCCCCTTTTTCCCCTCAGGCGCTGTATGACCCCCAACAGGTTCAACATTTTCACCTGGTTGTAATAACTTGGGTATATTTAATGACGAAACGTTTCGCCACACAGTGACTTCATCAGTCATATACAAAGGAGAATGGTGAAGAACAGGAGGAGTTTGAGGTAATCAGTCCCTCATGTGATGTAGTCAGTGTGCTTGTGAGGTCCAGCTAATTACCCACACCTTACCTTGGCAAATAGCTGTCAGCCACGCCTCCATGCTTAACCCTCAGGTCTTTTGTTCTTGCCTGGCGTCAGGTCGTAACACGTGGTCTACACTTTATGGGAAAGGGGGATGCTGTGAGCACCATATAAGGTCATGAAAACGACTAGAGGAGACAGAGAGGCTGGTGACAGGTCCAGTGAGCAGGTCTCTGGACAGCGGGTGTGCAGTGGGCCACGCGTTGCGAATCTCGGGTCAGCTGGTTGGTGAATTAAGAGTGAGTACAAGTCCGTGTTACTGATAACATCTACCCTTCCCCCTGGTAATAAGTCTCATAGGTCACTGGTTATTGTATGTAATTCTCCGTCAGGATATAATGTATTCTCGCTCTTTATGTTATTAAGTAAACGATAGCCATAGTTCCCATTTTTATTTGTACCTTCTTATGCTATTCCCTATTTTGTTAAGCACTGGGATAATACAGGAGACGGGTTCACTTGCTGGGATACCTCAGGCAGAGTGGGTACAGGTCTCACATGGTGGCAGCGGTTTAGCGTTTATTATTAAACGCGGCTCACGTGGTTTATGACTGGTCGGCTTTGGCTATCAAAACCACAATTCCAAATATTAATTTGTTTTACCATTAAACTGTGATCATAACCTTGAGAATAGACCAGGACGACCCTACCCTTATGTTTGTCAGGTGGAGTGATGCTTTACTCAGTGGCTGATGAGAAAATATTATTTGCGTAGCAAGACGTTGAAAAGTGTACTCAGACGATCAAGTAGGATACAAGTCCCTAGTGAACAGGATGGCAGATGTTAACCTCAGTGTCAGTGGTCTCCCACCAGGATCAAGTTAAGGGTCTGGTTATATGGTTCTAGAGCAGGATTCAGGAATTAATGTTAGTGAGAGTGAAGCCTTGGGTATACATAATTCGGAAAAAAGAGAGTTCAGGGATAAATAATATCTCAGGAATTAATATAGGATCCTTGAGTCGATGTAATCAGTCCATCAATCTTTTACACGTGTGTCTAATTTATCAACTTGTCGGTTCACTGAACCATTCATCTACGTAATAATAATTTACAAAAAAAAAAAAACCGACCAGTTACTCGACGAATTTCGCTCAGTATTATTAAATATTTGATTTAAAAATGTCGACGTATACAGTACGAGGCTGAGGCCTCCAATAATGTCCTTGTTGTTGTACTAAACTCAAGTGACGATGTTTCGGTCAGAATGAACCTTGTGACCGAAACGTCGTCATAAGGTTAATTTTCCAGTCACCGTATTGTTCCAGTCACCGTATTGTTCCAGTCACCGTATTCTTCCAGTCACCGTATTCTTCCAGTCACCGTATCCAATACAAAAGTTATTTATTAACGCAACAATTCACATGTATACAAAAATCAAGGATACTTTAATCATTAAGTACAATATACTCTCAGGGGTGTTAATGTTGCAGTTTTATAACTGTAGTGTAAAGCAACCCTCTGGCAAGACAGTGATGGAGTGAATGATGATGAAAGTTTTCTTTTTCGGGCCACCCTGCCTTGGTGGGAATCGGCCGATGTGTTAAATAAAAATAAATAAATAAATATATATATATATATATATATATATATATATATATATATATATATATATATATATATATATATAGTATATTATATATATATATTATATATATATATATATATATTATATATATATATATATATATATATATATATATATATATATATCGGAAATCATAAAGTTAAAAGTGATACTGATTTCTTTTTCGTATATACTGTGATGGCAGAGAATAATTATTCACGAGTCATTGAATAAAATGTAGCAATTCTCGAGGAAACACAGTTCATATTTAGCATTATCAAAATTGTCAAAATAGGTTATAATAACGAATCATATTCGACATAACAGAGTTTGCACAGCCTAGGAAGATGACACGACAATATCTGAACGACCATCGTCGTCAGCTAAACTTCACAGTGATGCTTAAAACTATTGTATTAATGATGAGATTACCTTTCGGATTGTGGTATGATTTATTTTATCTTTGGGCTACCAGCGTGATGGTATTGCCTTTGCGTTTCCAGTATAATATCTTTGAGTATCGAGTGGTTTGCCAAGTTTTAGATTAAAGAAAATACTTTGCATCTCAGAAGAAGCTTCCACTGGCGTGGCTAAATAATGGTAATAGGATGTAAATTTCGCACATATGTGAGGAAACTGGAGACCGAAGCATGACACACTTTCGACTGCTCCCAGCGACTAGATAGCTCAAGTCACTGTTCTTTCTGTTGTAGAATTTCTGATGATAGCTGATGCTGTGAAATTTGATTTCCATCACAGCTGAAAGTTTCCACCTGGCGAATATTTGTTTTTGTAGTCCAGGCAGGAAGTTTGTCAAGCCTAGAGATCGAAACGTTGCCTCAATAAAATGTCTCAACTACATGTTTCCTTTTACATCAAAGTTTACTAATAGAATACCATATTTTTTCCATCAACAGAGAGAAGTAGCAATAAAAAAAAATTCCTTGAAGCAGCCTAGCGCTGCTTTCCCCCAAAAAAAGTTTTAATTATAGCTCCTTTCTAGTGGGTTCCAGAAAAAACTCTTAATGCCTCGAAATATATGGAAACCTTGGCATATTTTCTGCGGATCCTTTCATATTTTTACATTCGTTAGAATATATTCCTCCTGTTCACCTGATTATCTTTCTGTTTACCTTCCTGTTCACTTGTTTATCTTTCTGTTTACCCTCCTGTTCACTTGTTTACCTTCCTGTTCACTTGTTTGTCTTCCTGTTTGCATTCCTGTTCACTTGTTTACCTTCCTGTTCACTTGTTTACCTTCCTGTTCACTTGTTTACCTTCCTGTTCACTTGTTTACCTTCCTGTTCACATGTTTACCTTCCTGCTCACTTGTTTACCTTCCTGCTCACTTGTTTACCTTCCTGTTCACTTGTTTGTCTTCCTGTTTGCATTCCTGTTCACTTGTTTACCTTCACTGTTCCTTGTTTACCTTCCTGTTCACTTGTTTACCTTCCTGTTCACTTGTTTACCTTCATGTTCACTTGTTTACCTTCCTGTTCACATGTTTACCTTCCTGCTCACTTGTTTACCTTCCTGCTCACTTGTTTACCTTCCTGTTCACTTGTTTGTCTTCCTGTTTGCATTCCTGTTCACTTGTTTACCTTCCTGTTCACTTGTTTACCTTCCTGTTCACTTGTTTACCTTCCTGTTTACTTGTTTACCTTCCTGTTCACATGTTTACCTTCCTGCTCACTTGTTTACCTTCCTGCTCACTTGTTTACCTTCCTGCTCACTTGTTTACCTTCCTGTTCACTTGTTTGTCTTCCTGTTTGCATTCCTGTTCACTTGTTTACCTTCCTGTTCACTTGTTTACCTTCCTGTTCACATGTTTACCTTCCTGCTCACTTGTTTACCTTCCTGCTTACTTGTTTACCTTCCTGTTCACTTGTTTACCTTCCTGTTCACTTGTTCACCTTCCTGTTCACTTCTTTGTCTTCCTGTCTGCATTCCTGTTCACTTGTTTTGTCTCCGTACTGATTCATTCTAAGAATTTGCCTTCAAATAGACAAATTCCAGTCTCACAAACAGGAAATGAAGGCTATTTTAACTTGAATATTGACGACAGACACAACTTAGAAATAACAGAAAATGAATCAAGAATAAGGGATGACTCGTGTTGAAAATCAGTGAGGCAAAGAGTGTCGCAGTTATATCGGGGGATAGGATACAAACATCCCAGTGAATATTATTATTACTACTAGTACTATTACAAGTAATAAACAGAGCATTCAATGAAGTGTTTATCGGTGCAATGTTTCATCCACAAGACGGATTTATACACACAACAATGAGATAAAGTTATTACTTATGAAGTGCATCAGGGGCAGGTGGTCAGGTGTAGCTTTAGAGAATAGGTTAGCGAATTATACGAGTGAGACTGGATGTATTTGAGTAATATATATATCTTTCTTCTTTTCTTTCAACACGTCGGCCGTTTCCCACTGAAGCGGGGTGGCCCAAAAGGAAAAACGAAAGTTTCTCCTTTTACATTTAGTAATATATACAGGAGAAGGGGTTACTAGCCCCTTGCTCCCGGCATTTTAGTCGCCTCTTACGACACACATGGCTTACGGAGGAAGAATTCTATTCCACTTCCCCATGGAGAAGAGGAAATAAGAACTAGTAAGAAAATAGAAGAAAACCCAGAGGGGTGTGTATATGTATATATGCTTGTACATGAATGTGTAGTGTGACCTAAGTGTAAGTAGAAGTAGCAAGTTATACCTGAAATCTTGCATGTTTATGAGACAGAAAAAAGACACCAGCAATCCTACCATCATGTAAAACAATTACAGGTTTTCGTTTTACACTCACTTGGCAGGACGGTAGTACCTCCCTGGGTGGTTGTTGTCTACCAACCTACTACCTAGATAATATATATATATATATATATATATATATATATATATATATATATATATATATATATATATATGTACGTACATAACAGGAAGATAATAGTTTTACCTATTCGGCACGACATATATATGATAAAGCCCACTCGTGGGTGAATCGTTGTACTGTTTTAATGGGTTACGCAAGCCATCGCATTATCTAACTGCCTCTTGACGGTATTACGCCTTCCTTATTATTATTATTATTATTATTATTATTATTATTATTATTATTAGTGTGTGGTGTAAATGGTTTAGAAAATCAATAAGTTGAAGAATGAGACAATTGTGCAACATCTGTTATTTAGGTTAGGTAAGGTTCGTCAGGAAACAGGACAAGTGTTTCCTGACGCGGGTCTTAGTCAGATGATGACCCGCCGTTGGAGCTTTTGGTCATCTGACCGAGGCCTTCCGCTGGCTTACCCGTCCACCCCTTTAAAAATTATGGTCAGTTATAACCATTTCTTCAGGTATATATACCAACATATTATTATTATAATAATAATAATATGTTGGTATATATACCAACATATAACCATCAGTTATAACCATTTCTTCAGGTATATATACCAACATAATATTATTATTATTATTATTATTATTATTATTATTATTATCATCATCAAAAAGAAACGCTAAATATAGTAGTTGTATATAGGTATTCAAGTATAGTTAATGTAATAAAAATCCCGGAGTCAGTGGTCTTTTTAATATATATGTTTTTAAACATGCAAATAAAGGGAACTTGGGTAAACAGTTCCTTAAAGGGGAAGTTGCCTTGCTGCTAGTGCTAGGGTCTTGATTAAAGGAATTGAAGTTCCTATCCCTGTCCTGGGATCGTCCTTGATTATTTCCCATTCCCAGGCGCTGTATGACTCCTACGGGTTTGTTTTTTTGCTTGATCATAATAGCGGCTATTGAGTAAATAGTATAACATTAGGGAAGAACAACGGGGGCGTTGAAAAACTGACAGATAATTGTGTAATTTCCTTATGTCGCTGTTTTTTAGGGGAGGGAAGGGGCACGAAAACTAACCTAGCAATCTGAAATAACATTGCTAAAATTAGCGTTAATAAGGGATAGGTGACAAGAAAAGACAATACCGTGACTGGAACAATAAGCTCGCAAGTTGTGGTCCGGGGGTCGATCCCCGGTACGGGTGGAAACATTAGGACGTGTTTCCTTAAGACACCTGCTGTCCATGTTCACCTATCAGTAAAATAGGTACCTGGGTGTTAGTCGACTGGTGTGGGTCGCATCCTGGGACAAAATTGACCTAACTTTCCCGAAATGCCCTGCATAACAAGCTAACATGTAGTATGTCATTGATGTCAGCTAGGCTCGTATACCTTGTACTTGTAGAAATAAAGATATTATTACCTATAGCCTATCTTAGATTCACTCAAAATGAAAATGACTGTTTGGTACCCACGTCCTTTCTTTTACCCCACCAATAAAGATAAACAGTTTATCTAGAGGAAGGGAGGCACATTTATTTATATGCAACTCATTTGCAAAACATAAATCTTTAGTCTTCTCTGTATAAACAATTTAGATGAGCATAACTTTAGCCTGACCAAGTTGGCCTGGTTTTAGGGGAGGGTGTGAGGGTGGGTGGTGAGGGGAAGATGATGGTATTTGGGAACAGCGAGAGTGGATGAAGGGAAAGGAGGCGAGGGGAGAGTTAAAAGAAAGGGGTGGTGAGGGATCGTAAAGTGGAAGAGGGGATAGGAGGAGAGAAATGAGCAATATTACCATTGAGTGAATGATCTGGTTAATTGTTGTGAGGTGATTTTTGAGAGTAGGTATTGGGAGGTGAGAGGGAAGGACTCCGGTCTAACTAGCCTTTATTTTTATGCTAAGCAAGATTTTGTCTTTTTTATTATTTTGAATTCGTTCTCTCTTTTTCTCTCTCTCTCTCTCTCCCTCTCTGACATTCACACTTCTTAAGAATGAATTTCAGTCATTTTAAAGCATTCAACGGATAAAAACAACAGCCATAACCCACCAATTACATTATATTCTATAAAAAATAAGCTTAATTAAATTTAAGTTTTAAGAGACACCCCACCCACACCCAAAAAAAAAAAAAAAAAAAAACGCCGAGTAGAAAGCACAGCAACACAGTGATGACATGTATATTATTTTCACTGCACAGTGAAAGAGAATCTTAGTCTTGTTACTGTACCCTTAGTTCATATATCATTTTTTTTCAGAATGTCCTCGCCAGTGTTTATAAATAATTTGCATATACAATTAAATCGTAAAATAAACTAAAGAGTTCTGTAAACGGCATGAATCTCTCTCTCTCTTTCTTCTCTCTATCTCTTTCTCACTCTCTCTCTCCATACAATACAGTGACACAAGGACATTATTACCGTGAAATTGTACCGTGACTTGAAGGTGTGACTCGCGTCTGGGCGACCTGAGACATTATTTTTTTTTCTTGTACTGTTAGTGAGATGATCGTCTTGAAGGTACCAGCAGCGGGGGGTGGGACATGGGAGGGGAGACACGGGAGAGGGGGACGGGGGTGGGAACTGTACACTGTTATTTATAAGCAACAGTCACACGAACTCACTCACTCACGCACTCATGCACGCACGTAGGCAAAAGGTTTGCAACAAGACTAGTCCCGGAACTAAGGGGTATGTCCTACGAGGGAGAGGTTAAGGGAAATCAAATTGACGACACTGGCGGACAGGAGGAATATACGACATATAAAATACTGAGAGGAATTGACAAGGTGGATAGGGACAAAATGTCCCAGAGATGGGACACAGCAACAAAGGGTCACAGCTGGAAGTTGAAAGCTAAGATGGCTCACAGGGATCTTAGGAAGTATATCTTGAGTCATAGTCGTCAGGAAGTGGAACAATCTGGAGAGTGATGTAGTAGAGGCAGTATCTATACATAGCTTCAAGAAGAGGTTCGATAAAGTTCATGAACAAGGGAGAGAGTGGAGTGACCTAGTAGTGACCAGGGAAGAGGAGGGGCCAGGAGAATGATTCGACCCCCGCACTCACAAATAGCTGAATACAAATAGGTGAGCACACACAAACATGCACGCGCACATATGCTCACTCATGCGCAAATACACGCACAAACACACGCATACACGGACACATGGATACGTGCACACGCACCCACACACATAATAAGTGAGTACATACACTCAGAGAAGCAAATAATCTGTCTGCCAGTCTATCAGTTATTTTTTGCGTTGGCATCTGTCAGTCATTGTCTGTCAGTCTGTTTGTCAGCCCTTTTTGTCTGTCGGCGTGGCTGACAGTGTGTCTGTGCGATGTTGTCACCATCATGGTTACAACACTGGCTCACAGCATCCCGATGCTGCTATCTCAGTTATCTGACGGGGATACATGTAACTGGACTCTCATTTTGGGATTATCCGATGCTCTGATACGCGTTTTTCGGCAATGTAACTGCGTAGTGCTATAGAGGGAGAGAGGGAGGGAGGGATATACGTGAGGGAAAGGAGGGAGGCATAAATATAGAAGAGGAAAGGAGGAGAAAGGAGAAAGGGAAGTGGGATGAGGAGATGGGAGAAGGCGACCTCTTATATTCAGTAAATTATTGAATATTTCAGGGGATTGAAATATACAGATCAATTAATTTTCTGTATTTCTGTATTCATGTGGGTTATTATTGAGTATATATATATATATATATATATATATATATATATATATATATATATATATAGGTAAAATTGGTCAATTACAAAGAACTCATTTAATTTTTCTAAAATTTTCTCTTATACGTTTAAAGATATATTTTTAACATTTATGTTAATGTAAAAATTAATAATTTTGTACCAAAAGAACCTTAAAAAACTTTAATTTAGCCTAATCCAATTAAATATATTTTAGATAAGTTTACAGTGACTTAAAATTAAACAAACACAATGAAATATATTTTTTTTCGTTAGGTTCAGAATGATTTTTGCTAAATTATTGCATACACAAATTTTCCCTTGCCTTATTCGGCAAGAAGGGAGTTGCCATTTAAGCCAAAATCGCAAGTTTTACCTATTGGGCACGACATATATATTTAATGTTTTTACACAGGGTTTTACAAGTTTAGGTTAAGGTTTCTAACTTTATTTACAAGCTAAGAGCTGTTACCTGCATCAGTTCATTTGAAAGCTTTTTATTATGAGACATACAAATAGGGAACAGGATGAAGTTGAAGCCATCTGTGAGTCAGTGATTTCATTTGATCAACTGACTTTATTTCGTTGATGTCATAATGGTGTACGGACATGTTCCAGACTCGAGTCATCCTAGGAATAATATTATACCTACGTATATGTATAATAAAATAATGTGGGTAAGACTAGAGCGTAAAAAGAGTCCGTTACACAGAGGGGATGACACCCAAGGCTACACAGAGGATTCAAGGCTTCACACTGTCATTTTTGGATTAGAGATGCGGTGATACCCGGCCTGACAGATGAGGTGTTAGCGGGAGCTAGAATTTCTCTCTCTCCTTTCGAGGACACTCAGTGTAGTTCTTGTAGGTTCTATCTCATCAGATTCCGGCAGACGATAAGAGGAGACAGCAGAATAGATTGGGAAAAGCAAGAGAGAGAGAGAGAGAGGGGCTACTCGGATGAGTTCCAGACATGTCACTAGTATACACTCGGAGGGGCGGGCGACACTGGAAGAGGAACCCGCCCGGGGATTATTCACACGGCGAAAATGATGGTTTGTTACCACCTGAGGCCAAACATCGTCGCTACTGCCCACCTCTCTTCATGTCTCACGCGGACAAGACTTGCACGAGCGATACAGAGTCTGTAGGGTATTTTTTTCAGCATAGAAGTCATCAAGATGGGTTGATATGTATTGGGTAGAAGCCTATATTCCATGCCAATCGCTACACGTTTCGAACACAGCGAGCATTGTGCTCCAAGTACCAATAACTCCCCTCCCCTCCCCCACCTCTCAACCAGGTGGCAACGTTCGTATCTCCGCACCACTGACTTTATTCCGTCTTTCCCACCTCAAGAACCATCACATTCTCAACCCAAAAAACGGTACTATATTTCTTCCCAGCCCTCAGTCTGACCAAAAACAACGCGACTATTAATTACACCGCGATCCACGACTGGAAGAACAGCAGAGTGCTGCCGATGACGAATTTAAAGAGTGGTTTGGAAGAAGGGGGTCACAACCTCGCCTCCACGAGCTGCTCATTTGACTGGTGATACCATCAGTGGTAGCAGACGTGTTGGTATCTACCGCACACAGATACCCGTGGTATGGGATGATCCCTTAATGCCCGGTACTGCTATCAGAAGCTGACAATGGTTTAGTTGTGAGAGCAGGGCTCTTAGCTCGGTAATGGCTGTGGGGAGCAGAGGGAAGTGGATGTGGTGGGTGGTATAGAGTAGTGGATGTGGAGGGTAGTCGATGCAGAGGGTGGTAGAGGATAGTGGATGTGTAGAGTAGTACAAGGTAATGGATGAGGTAGTTAGTAGATATCAGTGGATGTGGTGGGTAGTAGAGATCAGTGGATGTGCAGGGAAGTAGAGATCAGTGAATAACGTGGGAAGCTGGAGGGAGAATATAAGCGGAGAAAAAGAGAAGGAAGAATGAGAACAAGAAAGGAAAGTAGAATAAAAGATTAGATTTTGCCACCGAAGTGGCTAGTTTATTGTGCTCCCCATATCCATCCTGGGAAGGATAGAGCAAGAGCATATGGATACACAAGAGGCCTAGGAACTAGGCCCCAAAAGGGTTAACAGGAGTACAATTGGATTTATATCTACAGTTCACTTATCTGTTACAAACAAATTTAGGAAATGGCCTTAGTAAATCTGGTATCTTATTTTCATTAATAAGATATCTTGACATGTCACATAGGTTATTATATTGTCGCTATATTCCTCAATAAGTGAACAATTAAGCACATAGTGTTCAATTGTCCACTTATTGAGGAATATAGAAATAATATATCAACCTATGTGACATGTCAAGATACCTTATTAATGAAAATAAGATACCAGATTTACTAAGGAGAAAAAATAGGAAAGAGAAAAAAGGAGGAAAGTGAACAGTGAAAAGATCGGAGAAAAAGAGAGGAATAAAAAAAAGATAAACGACATGCAAAAAGTGGGTGAAAAAGAGAGAGACAGGAAGAGAAAAGACAGGAGATATACAACCAAAAAATAAAGATTACTTTAAATGGACTTATCTCGACATTTCGAAAAGGTAATCGAATGATAATTAAAAAAAAAATGAAGATAATCATAAACAATATTTGCCTCTGGCAAGGCTGGTGAAAGGCTCTTGATCCTAGGAATTAGAGCCACCCCCTTTACTCGGGTCAAACTCCCATTACCTTTGTGAGATGAGACTCATGTACAACAGTCGGGTATCGTTATCGTTGGAACGTTTCGCCTACCACCGTAGGCTTCTTCAGTCAAATACAGTCAGCAGGAGTAGCAGCAATCAGTCCATTAACACTGGAGAAAATAGTGTTTGAGGTGGTCAGTCCCTCAGCCTGACAGAATTTGACTAAAGAATCCTACTGTTTAGGCCCAACTGTTGTAAATGTGTTTTAATCATCAACTTGTCGTTATTTCATACTATTTTCTTGCCCCATTACCTTCCCCATGATAATGCTCGCCAGCAGGACACAGGGGAAACTGAGATCTGAGAATATTGTTCCAGCTTGACTGATGTTTCTCTCTGGGGTGAGGGAAGGTGAAGGCTTCAGATGTTTCCGCCCGGTAGGGATGGAAACATCGGACGTGTTTCCTTACATCTGGTGTCCCTGTTTACCTAGCAGTAAGTAGGTACCTGGGTGTCAGCAGACTGGTGTGGGTCGCATCCTGGGGGAAAAGATTAACCTAAATTGCCCGAAATGCTCTACATAACAAGGGGCTTTCTATATAGCATGTAACTAATGTCAGCTATGGTCTGTATAAGTTGTATCATGTACTTGAAGAAATAAATATTATTATTATTATTATTATTATTATTATTCTTATATCTGGAGTATACCTGGAGAGGGTTTCGCGGGTCAACGCCCCTGCGGCCCGGTCTGTGCCCAGGCCTCGTGGTGGACAGGGCCTGATCAACCAGGCTGTTATTATTATTATTATTATTATTATTATTATTATTATTATTATTATTATTATTATTATTATTATTTTTATTATTATCACTGATACCAGTTCTCAAAATACATACCTTGGCTTATAGGGAAGGTGGATGTGTGGGTGAGCATTAATGTTTAATGTGTTGGGGTAAGAATGTTTAATGTGCCTGAGAGGTAAGAATGAGGAGGAAGAATGTAAGAAGGTTTCTTAGGAGAAGGGAAGGAAGAATGGTTTTTCTTTGCAGGGTTTGTGGTGGCTAGAATGTCGACGACAAATTAATGTTTGCTTAAAGTGTTTTATGTAAGCCAAAAAAAAATTAACAAAAAATGCTTAACAAGAAAATTTAAATATATATTTAGATACTTTTTGGAGGCATTGATGTTGAATGTTGCTCTGGAGGATTTGGGCCGCTGGTCACATGTCCAGCCAATATTTTAAGAGTGCAAAAAACGAGAGAGAGTGGGTAAGCTGCTTTAGTGTGAAATTTTTGGTTTAGTTATTCCAGTGTGAAAGAGAGAGACACTCTTGCCTCTGCTACAAAGTTAGGGCCGGATTATAATGAGTAATACAGTGCACTGGGAACTCGGTAAAACAAGAGAAAAATGCACCAATCTTCCATAAATGATGACATTGTGTAGTCGTTACTGGGTGTAACATCTCTACATTGCTCTGCTTTTTTTCACTGCTGGATTGATCCCTAAGCTTTCCTATAAGAAACTAGAGGATCAAGTCTGCAGCTCGATGGCTGGATCTCTGAGTCGCTGGTGGGACCCTCCCACATGTGACCTCTTCACTCCTTCCACGGGCTCCATTATGGATGGCTGCATTCTCATGCCTCGGTATTAGGCTCATTGAAGCCCCTGGTGGGCGAAACGTCCCTCAATAAAAATATCCAGGCGTTGCACATACGTCTTATTCATCAAGCGTTGGACAGAGAGAATTTTTTTTATCTCGTGTATTATGTGTGTGTCTCTTTGCCCGAGGAGGGAAAGACACGCTGGATAGTGTGAGAAATGTTTATCATCTTCCCATTTGGCTTCATAGGGACGGAACGAGGGGCTGTGGCCGACACCTGGACAATAGATGAACGAATCGAGGCCGTTTGCTTTTGTCTTCACTTTGGTCACGCAGTCTATTGCTGTTGGTGGTTGTTGGTGGTGGTAGTCGTGGTGATTGGTGGTGCTGATGGTGGTGGTGAATGTTGTTGTTGGCGGTGGTTAGGGGGTAGTGGTGAGTGTGATTGGTAGTGCCTTAATAAATGTCTCATTAAACTGCACACGAGTTCATTTACCTCACTGCTGTCGGTATTGCTACTATTAATTACACATGATGTTGGGTCCAGGCTGGTCTGTTGTGGGTAGTCTGTTGATGCTACAGCAGAGACCAGACGCTTCTATTGGCTCTTACCAGTTATTCTGTTGTGTGTTTGTGTTTTAGCTCTTGCACTCTGTGTGTTTTAGCTCTTGCACTCTGTGTGTGTTTTAGCTCTTGTACTCACTGTGAGTGTTTACGGAGGATAAGCTACACGCTCCATCTAATAATCAACACTTGTGTGATGACTAACACTGTGTGGGTTTTGTCACATAGTTGAACACGTGTAAAGAGTTTGTCTTCACTGCTTCCTCACAGTGTGTGTTCCACACACTGCTTCATCACAGTGTGTGTTCCACACACTGCTTCATCACAGTGTGTGTTCCACACACTGCTTCCTCACAGTGTGTGCTCCACACACTGCTTCCTCACAGTGTGTTCCTCACACTACCATAACAATGAACAAGTGTTCTCTCACAACTTTCTGTTCTGCTATTTGGCCTACAAGTTGAGCTTCTTGATGCCGGTGAAGGGTTCTTAATCCAAGGAATTGAAGGTACCCCTTCCCTTCCCTTTCTTGCATCACATCTGGTTAATATTCAAACTTTGGCCCTTCAGGGGAGGTGCCTTGATTCTGGTGAAGGGCTCTTGATTAGAAGAATTGGAACCACCCTTCCTAACCGTGGTTTAAATCTGATTGCCTCCCTATTTTCCCAGCGTTCTATAACCTCTACGGGTTTAGTGCTTCCCAGTATGATAAATATGATGGTTCAAACTATAGCGGTAAACCCTTGTGAGTCATGAAAGACTTGGAGATACGCAGTGAGTTCCGCTGTGCTGCGTACGTCGAGGTCTTCTCTTACAGGTGTATACGCTGTCCTGAAGGAGTTCCTTTTGAACCATGTTCTTACGTTATCAAATCTTACCTGCGATGCTGGAATTATCCTTCGTGTGCGTCTCTCAAGAAGAGTCACGTGACAGTGTTCGTGTGCTTGTATGAGTTTCCAAATGCTGCATATGTGCTTTTGCTTACATATGTAAGCGTAAGCGACATGCTCGCACATGAGCACCTATGCTTATACATATCTGCATTTCCTTACGTGTGTGTGTGTGTGTGTGTGTGTGTGTGTGTGTGTGTGTGTGTGTGTGTGTGTACTAGTGATGTCCAACACACTTGATTGGTTTTTCCAGCTCATCACTCTCTCTGAATTTACATGAGCAGTAATTACAGCTGGAGGTAATGTCCCACACGCTGCCGTCACCTCCAAATAACAAGATCTACTCTCACATTGTTCGTACTACAGAAAATAGTTTCTCTGGCAACCTTGCCTACTGTCCATTATTACTGTGCACTTCCGTGAACCGCAGACTGCCATTAAATACATGGAATTATTATTTTGCGATAACCATCTCTGCTGTCAGGAAGAATATAGAAGACGGTAAACGCCAAATAATTTGTTGAAATAGCCTGTACAGTTAGCGGCTAGATTATATCTAGCATTAGCTAAGCTTACAGCGAGCGGCCCAACCCGTGTGTGGAATACCTTATCCTCCAGTAATTAGGACTAAGAGTCTCGATTATCTCTAATTCTGGGCTCATGTGTTTGGATCCCTCTAGGAGAGTTGGGGAGGGGAGGGAGGGGGTTGTGTCTTGATGCTGATGAAGGGCTTTTTATTCAAGGAATTGGAGCCATAGCTCTTTTTGTCGAATCAAAACTGATTGACCTACTGTATTACCCCCCACCACCTGGGCAAGACACAACCCCTACGGGTTTAGCGTCTTCCAATGAATATAAAAATATAATGCTCTCGCGTTTAGATACCGGGATTTATCAATAAAGACATGTGCAGCAGTAACTACCACTTAACAAGCAGAGGCGCCCACTCAAGGCTGCCTTAACAACACAACCATCGTAAAAACACGATTGCAAAGAAACCAGGGAGCGGGTGGGGCTTGAACCCGTGGCGAGTGAGTCTTAAAACTTCAGGCCAGTGCGTAAGCCAATGGACTAGCTGGCTTCAATAAGATTCATCCAATTAGATATATTTATACACCATAGGGAGGGTAGCATGGGCCACCACTGAGACCACAAATGCAAATGCATTTGTGGTCACAGTGGTGAGTAGTACATTGCCCATAGATTGTACAGCATTTCCAAAATACAATTGTTGATGTTTAATGATTAGTAGTAACTACAGTTATTGTATTTTAATGCATCGTAGTAAATACAGTTGGTGGATGTTTAATGCGTAGCAGTAAACAAAGAGGTGAGTAAACAAAGAGGTGTTAAGGCCTCATCCCGTAACGACCTCATTCTTAAGTGGTGAATATATCAAGAAGCAGCAACAGTTCGGCTGAGTGACACTATCACAGGACACCTCCAACTATTAACATGTTTTAAACATGAATTCCCATCACTCGTATCTTCCTGGAGGTAGTTACTATGCTAATAAGGAAATGTTTAGAGAGGCAGATGGTATCACTTGCCACCTGGATGATTGTCTTCTCAAAATATTTATATGAACAAACTGACTCGCTCGACCATCTTGACTAAACCGAATCTGTCAACCGAACCACCTTTAACTATTAATCAACCTATCCTTACCAACTAACAGAAAGTTAGGAAGCTTTCTTAAGAAAAACCAGGTTGAGTTCTCCTAGTGTTTAAAGGGTAACAAGTACCGTAAGAAAGTATATGTGCAACTTACGAGGAAATTCTTATATACGAAAAGTTTTGGATTGATTGGTGAGCGAAACGTCTCCTGAATAACTTCCTCACAAGTTGCACATGTATCTTCTTTATTGTTGTTGGAATTTTTTTTTAGGAAGATACTAGTTTTATTGGCCTTACTTATTGACCAATAGACTTGGAACCCAATAAACTAGCCCCCCCCCCCACACAAAAATAATCAACTTCTCCAATTTTATTTATATTCGTCTTGTTTGGGAGTCTTCCGTACATTTTACTCTGATATTTGACATTGTTGCATTGCAGTTGATGCATCCACATTGAAACCCAGGATCTTGAAACCACTGTACAAGCTTCTTCCGGTGACCTGAATACTCAGACTCAACTGAGTTTACAATTTCCTGTCGGGAAGATGAAGGAAAGCAGGGAGAGAGGGATGAAGGCGGGGAGAGAGGGATGAAGGCAGGGAGAGAGGGAGGAAGGCAGAGAGAGAGGGAGGAAGGCAGGGAGAGAGGGAGGAAGGCAGGGAGAGGGAGGAAGGCAGGGAGAGAGGAGGAAGGCAGGAGAGAGGAGGATGGCAGGGGAGAGGGGAGGATGGCAGGGAGAGAGGGGGGATAGCAGGAGAGAGGGAGGAAGGCAGGGAGAGAGGGAGGAAGGCAGGGAGAGAGGAGGAAGGCAGGGAGAGAGGAGGATGGCAGGAGAGAGGGAGGATGGCAGGGAGGAGAGAGGAAGGCAGGAGAGAGGGAGGAAGGCAGAGAGAGAGAGAGGAAGGAGGAGAGAGAGAGGAAGGCAGGGAGAGAGGAGGAAGGCAGAGAGAGAGGGAGGAAGGCAGGGAGAGAGGGGGGAAGGCACGGAGAGAGGGAGGAAGGCAGGGAGAGAGGGAGGAAGGCAGGGAGAGAGGGAGGATGGCAGGGAGAGAGGGAGGAAGGCAGGGAGAGGGGAGGAAGGCAGAGAGAGAGGGAGGAAGGCAGGGAGAGAAGGAGGAAGGCAGAGAGAGAGGGAGGAAGGCAGGAGAGAGGGAGGATGGCAAGAGAGAGGGAGGATGGCAGGGAGAGAGGGAGGAAGGAAGGGAGAGAGGGAGGAAGGCAGGGAGAGAGGGAGGAAGGCAGGGAGAGAGGAGAGGAAGGCAGGGAGAGAGGGAGGAAGGCAGGGATAGAGGGAGGAAGACAGAGAGAGAGGGAGGAAGGCAGGGAGAGAGGGAGGAAGGCAGGAGAGAGGGAGGAAGGCAAAGAGAGAGGGAGGAAGGAGAGAGAGAGGGAGGAAGGCAGGGAGAGAGGGAGGAAGGCAGGGAGAGGGAGGAAGGCAGAGAGAGAGGAGGAAGGCAGGGAGAGAGGGAGGATGGCAGGGAGAGAGGGAGGATGGCAGGAGAGAAAGAGGATGGCAGGGAGAGAGGGAGGAAGGCAGGGAGAGAGGGAGGAAGGCAGGGAGAGAGGGAGGAAGGCAGGGAGAGAGGGAGGAAGGCAGGGAGAGAGGGAGGAAGGCAGAGAGAGAGGGAGGAAGGCAGAGAGAGAGGGAGGAAGGCAGGGAGAGAGGGAGGAAGGCAGAGAGAGAGGGAGGAAGGCAGAGAGAGAGGAGGAAGGCAGGGAGAGAGGGAGGAAGGCAGAGAGAGAGGGAGGATGGTAGGGAGAGAGGGAGGAAGGCTGAGAGAGAGGGAGGAAGGTAGGGAGAGAGGGAGGAAGGCAGAGAGAGAGGGAGGAAGGCAGGGAGAGAGGGAGGAAGGCAGGGAGAGAGGGAGGAAGGCAGAGAGAGAGGGAGGAAGGCAGGGAGAGAGGGAGGAAGGCAGGGAGAGAGGGAGGAAGGCAGGGAGAGAGGGAGGAAGGCAGGAGAGAGGGAGGAAGGCAGAGAGAGAGGGAGGAAGGCAGGGAGAGAGGGAGGAAGGCAGAGAGAGAGGGAGGAAGGCAGGGAGAGAGGGAGGAAGGCAGGGAGAGAGGGAGGAAGGCAGGGAGAGAGGGAGGAAGGCAGGAGAGAGGGAGGAAGGCAGGAGAGAGGGAGGAAGGCAGGGAGAGAGGGAGGAAGGCAGAGAGAGAGGGAGGAAGGCAGGGAGAGAGGGAGGAAGGCAGGGAGAGAGGGAGGAAGGCAGGAGAGAGGGAGGAAGGCAGGGAGAGAGGGAGGAAGGCAGGGAGAGAGGGAGGAAGGCAGGGAGAGAGGGAGGAAGGCAGAGAGAGAGGGAGGAAGGCAGGGAGAGAGGGAGGAAGGCAGGAGAGAGGGAGGAAGGCAGGAGAGAGGGAGGAAGGCAGGGAGAGAGGGAGGAAGGCAGGGAGAGAGGGAGGAAGGCGGGGAGAGAGGGAGGAAGGCAGGGAGAGAGGGAGGAAGGCAGGGAGAGAGGGAGGAAGGCAGGGAGAGAGGGAGGAAGGCAGGGAGAGAGGGAGGAAGGCAGAGAGAGGGAGGAAGGCAGAGGAGAGAGGGAGGAAGGCAGGGAGAGAGGGAGGAAGGCAGAGAGAGGGAGGAAGGCGGGAGGAGAGGGAGGAAGGCAGGAGAGAGGGAGGAAGGCGGGGAGAGAGGGAGGAAGGCAGGAGATAGGGAGGAAGGCGGGAGAGAGGATGAAGGCAGGAGAGAGGGAGGAAGGCAGGGAGAGAGGGAGGAAGGCAGGGAGAGAGGGAGGAAGGCAGGGAGAGAGGGAGGAAGGCAGGGAGAGAGGGAGGAATGCAGGGAGAGAGAGAGAAGGCGGGGGAGAGAGAGGAAGGCAGGAGAGAGGAGGAAGGCAGGGAGAGAGGGAGAAGGCAGGGAGAAGAGGAGGAAGGCAGGGAGAGGGAGGAAGCCAGAGAGAGAGGGAGGAAGGCAGAGAGAGAGGGAGGAAGGCAAGAGAGAGAGGGAGGAAGGCAGAGAGAGGGAGGAAGGCAGGGGAGAGAGGGAGGAAGGCTCACCACTGGTGGAGTCACCAGTGTTTATCACAGGTGGACCACCACCACTGGTGGAGTCACAGTGTTTATGACAGGTGGACCACCACCACTGGTGGAGTCAACAGTGTTTATCACAGGTGGACCACCACCACCACTGGTGGAGTCACAGTGTTTATCACAGGTGGACCACCACCACTGGTGGAGTCACAGTGTTTATCACAGGTGGACCACCACCACTGGTGGAGTCAACAGTGTTTATCACAGGTGGACCACCACCACTGGTGGAGTCACCAGTGTTTATACAGGTGGACCACCACCACTGGTGGAGTCAACAGTGTTTATCAAGGTGGACCACCACCACTGGTGGAGTCAACAGTGTTTATCACTGGTGGACCACCACCACTGTGGAGTCACCAGTGTTTATCACAGGTGGACCACCACCACTGGTGGAGTCACCAGTGTTTATCACAGGTGGACCACCACCACTGGTGGAGTCACCAGTGTTTATCACAGGTGGACCACCACACTGGTGGAGTCACAGTGTTTATCACAGGTGGACCACCACCACTGGTGGAGTCACCAGTGTTTATCACAGGTGGACCACCACCACTGGTGGAGTCAACAGTGTTTATCACAGGTGGACCACCACCACTGGTGGAGTCACCAGTGTTTATCACAGGTGGACCACCACCACTGGTGGAGTCAACAGTGTTTATCACAGGTGGACCACCACCACTGGTGGAGTCACCAGTGTTTATCACAGGTGGACCACCACCACTGGTGGAGTCAACAGTGTTTATCACAGGTGGACCACCACCACCACTGGTGGAGTCACCAGTGTTTATCACAGGTGGACCACCACCACTGGTGGAGTCACCAGTGTTTATCACAGGTGGACCACCACCACTGGTGGAGTCACCAGTGTTTATCACAGGTGGACCACCACCACTGGTGGAGTCACAGTGTTTATCACAGGTGGACCACCACCACTGGTGGAGTCACCAGTGTTTATCACAGGTGGACCACCACCACTGGTGGAGTCAACAGTGTTTATCACAGGTGGACCACCACCACCACTGGTGGAGTCACCAGTGTTTATCACAGGTGGACCATTACCACTGGTGGAGTCAACAGTGTTTATCACAGGTGGACCACCACCACTGGTGGAGTCAACAGTGTTTATCACAGGTGGACCACCACCACTGGTGGAGTCAACAGTGTTTATCACAGGTGGACCACCACCACCACTGGTGGAGTCAATAGTGTTTATCACTGGTGGACCACCACCACTGGTGGAGTCACCAGTGTTTATCACAGGTGGACCACCACCACTGGTGGAGTCACCAGTGTTTATCACAGGTGGACCACCACCACTGGTGGAGTCAACAGTGTTTATCACAGGTGGACCACCACCAACACTGGTGGAGTCAACAGTGTTTATCACAGGTGGACCACCACCACCACTGGTGGAGTCAACAGTGTTTATCACAGGTGGACCACCACCACTGGTGGAGTCAACAGTGTTTATCACAGGTGGACCACCACCACCACTGGTGGAGTCAACAGTGTTTATCACAGGTGGACCACCACCACCACTGGTGGAGTCAACAGTGTTTATCACAGGTGGAAACCACCACCACTGGTGGAGTCAACAGTGTTTATCACAGGTGGACCACCACCACCACTGGTGGAGTCAACAGTGTTTATCACAGGTGGACCACCACCACCACTGGTGGAGTCAACAGTGTTTATCACAGGTGGACCACCACTGGTGGAGTCAACAGTGTTTATCACAGGTGGACCACCACCACTGGTGGAGTCAACAGTGTTTATCACAGGTGGACCACCACCACTGGTGGAGTCACCAGTGTTTATCACAGGTGGACCACCACCACCACTGGTGGAGTCACCCCTACATTGATCGCCACTAACGTGACCTTACAGAACTTCCGCTAATGATTCTGGTGCAGTTGTGTTAAGGTAACCTTCCCTCCTCCAGCCTCCACCTTACCACCAAGGTTATATATAGGATCTCTCAACATTCCTTCTACTCCTACCATCCTTCCACAGCCACTATCCATACCTCCTTATTCAACCCCTCTCTCTCTCTCTCTCTCTCTCTCTCTCTCTCTCTCTCTCTCTCTCTCTCTCTCTCCCTCCCTCCTCTTCCTTGCATCGTTGCCAACTTAGACAAATATGATACGTACATCCCTTTGATGTCTGGTATTATAATCATCACCAGCACTCAGGTTAAGGGAACCAGCCCTCAATAGCACCTGACAGCCCTTTTGTGGACCCAGCGCTATTTAATAACGCTCACTCGGCCTTTTTTCTGAGCAGAATTGTGTTTGAGGCGCTAGTGGAGTGTGAGCACCGCGCTGTGGGTGTGAGCACCGCGCTAGTGGAGTGTGAGCACCCCTGTGGAGGGCACCGCGCTAGCATCAACTTACAACCGCGTAGATTGCGTATGTGAGCACCGGATTCGATTGAGCCTGCTCTACACACACTTACAATGTTCAATTTAAGCAAGATCTCTCTTGTCTCGGTATTTTCTCTCGCCTGCATCTTCCCTGCGTTTTTTGTCCGTCTCTTTCCTGCGCTTCTTTTCTCTCTTTTCTCTCTCTTTTTCCGGCATCCCTCAGACACAGACCAGTCTGCCTGCCACCCACGTCTTCCTAACAGGTGTCTGGGAGCCAGCACAGTTATGGACCAGACAGGTGTAGGTCCCTCACCCAACACTGCTCAGGGCCGCCTCCCTCCCACACCTAGTCGTCAACATTCGCCCGGAAAACTAACGTTACAATTAGTATTTTCGAGAGCGAGGGAGCGTGGCGCTGTACGAGTGTCACTCCAGGACAGGAAATTGCAACCGTCCCTGGAACAGCTGGTGTTAACCTGGATGGGAGGGGGAGAGTAGGTGTTGACAGGGGGATTTGAGGGTGAAGTGCAACAGCTTGACAGGATGAGCTAGAGAGACAGGATGTGCTAGAGACGGACAGGGTAAGCTAAGGGACACAGGAAGAAACAGGGTAAGCTAGGAACACAGGGTAACTAGGAAGGGATAGAGGGAGAGACAAGAAGGGAGGTGGTAATGACATGTGAGGGAGAGACAGTATACTGCTGGGAGATGCCTTAACACATGCTTCACACAACACCTGAAACAGCAACAGATATCCTGCTACCGTCTAAGTTAAGAGTCACACAGACGCCTCCTGTTATCAAGAGCCTCCCAGCAGCATCAAGAGCCTCCCAGCAGCATCAAGAGCCTCCCAGCAGCATCAAGAGCCTCCCAGCAGCATCAAGAGCCTCCCAGCAGCATCAAGAGCCTCCCAGCAGCATCAAGGCACCACGACTCAAGATCATTCAAAGTGAATAAAGAGTTAGTGGAAACAATCAACATCACGAGCCAGATACCTCCAGTGTGGCCGGTTGTGCAGCAGCAGCAGCAGCAGCAGCAGCAGCAGCAGCAGCAGCAGCAGCAGCAGTAGCAGCTAGGTGACCCAGCGAGACACCCACCTCACCAAGCAAAGTAGCAGCACAACAGCACAGTATACAACACACAGTAATACATACAACACCCCCAGTCAAAATAACAACACACAGTATGCAAAACATAGTATACAAAACATAGTATACAACACAGTATACAACGCATAGTATACAACACATAGTATACAACACATATTATACAACACATAGTATACAACACATAGTATACAACACATAGTATACAACACATAGTATACAATACATAGTATACAACACACAGTATACAACACATAGTATACAACACATAGTATACAACACATAATATACAACACATAGTATACAAACATAGTATACAACACATAGTATACAACACACAATATACAACACACAGTATACAACACATAGTATACAACACATAGTATACAACACACAGTATACAACACATTCTATACAACACATAGTATACAACACATAGTATACAACACACAATATACAACATACAGTATACAACACACAGTATACACACAACAAAACAAAGATAAAATTAACAAACACAAATTAATACTATCGTAAGTATTTAAAATAACCTTCAGCAGTTAAAAGTTATATTATTAATAAAAAAAAAACTCGTCTTTGAAAGTTCCCCGGGGTCCCTACAGGCACCTTGGTAATTATAAGTTCCCCGAGGTCCCTACAGGCACCTTGGTAATTATAAAGTTCCCCGAGGTCCCTACAGGCACCTTGGTAATTATAAAGTTCCCCGAGGTCCCTACAGGCACCTTGGTAATTATAAAGTTCCCCAAGGTCCCTACAGGCACCTTGGTAATTATAAAGTTCCCGAGGTGGTCCCTGATATGTCCCAGGTCCTACCTTGGTAATTATAAAGTTCCCGAGGTCCCTACAGGTCAGCCTTGGTAATTATAAAGTTCCCCAAGGTCCCTACAGGCACCTTGGTAATTATAAAGTTCCCCGAGGTCCCTACAGGCACCTTGGTAATTATAAAGTTCCCCAAGGTCCCTACAGGCACCTTGGAAATTATAAAGTTCCCCGAGGTCCCTACAGGCACCTTGGTAATTATAAAGTGGCCTCGATCTGGCCTGGTGAGGATGTCCACGTCTTTTAAATACATAAATCCAGATTAAGTCTGTCTCAGAGCCAGACCATCTTATCAGAAACAGCTGGGCTAAACACTTCTCCACATGAGAAAACGTTTCGGTCCTGAGATTTTTAGAAATGAAGGTCCCAGGACCGAAAGGTTTTTCGTAATATATCCCAGTGATCGTTGAGATGTCTTCTTAAAAACAACTAGATCGTTTTAAGATGGTTAACGGGGGGGGAGTGCCCGGTCTCTGTTAACGGACGGAGAGTCGAATCTCCACCACCACGGATCCGGCACTGGAGGGTCACCCCCGCCCCCACGGGTTCAGCACTTCCTGGAATACTGATAAATCAGACCCATGTGCAACACTTTGGGTATCTTTATTGAGGAAACGTTTCGCCACACAGTGGCTTCATCAGTCCATTTGTGGAGAAAAATCTCCAGTAGAAGGGGGGTATCTCTAAGCCCCCTCAGCCTCCCTCAGAGGGCTGAGGTGGGCTGAGGGGTCCCATTTATCAACAGTCGTGAAACACCAGTCTACAGTGAAGAAGGGACTTACCTGTACTGGAGGGTGAGAGAGTTACTGGGCGTGGTGAGTGTGGATCCACGGCACACATCCTCCGTTAACAGTCTCTCTATCACTGTTTGCAGTCACACGCTCTCCGTTCTCTCCCGTTGCTTCACCTCACCCCGTTTTCTGAGGCGCCTTCCCTCCACCACTCGTCAGGACCTTGATACTGGCACCTCTCCTTCATAATATCCACACTGCACTAGCACCACTGCCTCTAAACAACCATCACAACTGCTTCTAGCACTGTACTAGCACCAGTGCTTCTAATACTAACTTTAACCTTGGTTCAGGGTGATCTAGACTATTATTGTCTATCTATCGAGCATCCAGGAGTCTTAACAATGATAGATTTAAGAGGCTTGCAACCCTAGGTTACTTTATATGTCGCGACATTGTTATTTTCTCTCCCTAGCATTGGTTCTAACACAGCGCAGTGCTAGGATGTGTGAGGGTGTGGGTGGCAGGGAGGGCCACCTCTGTCAGCACATGACCACAGTGCCAGCATGCTAGGCTCCTCCATGTCCTCGTGCCAGACACCTGAAAGGAGGACTCGTATTACCATGCTGTTTTTCACACACTCAGCGTCATCACACACACACACACACACACACACGACGTGCACACCATGTGTTGCACAGAGAGTGTGCTTGTAAACACATCTTGCAACACGTCACTGATCAAGTTAGCAACACAAGTGTTCCATCCAATTTCCCTAATAAAAAAAATGAGCGTGTTTTTTCAAGGGATGAGGAACACTTAATAGGAGCAAGATTCGAAAACAAGTGACGCTCTTGCTAGACCACTCAGCCACAGGTGCCACTAGCAACCCAGGAGAACTAGCAGTCCTAGACAACTAGCAACCCAGGGCGACGTCCCCTTCTCAGGGGGCGACGATCTTTCTTGTTCGAACATCTAAAGATAGGAGAGAAGAACATGTACGCCAGAGCAACACATCAGCTTACACGGGTCCATTAGCAAGCAAAATTAGATTGAAACTGATCATAGATGAGTTGTATATGGTAGACAGGGGTGACCAGACCTCTGGCCTCCTTGCGATAGTCTACCAGAAGCTACATACACGTCTTAGTCTGAGGGAACTCTGTAGACTATATGTCAGCAGAACCTCCCTGGAAAGGATGGTACGGAGGCTGATAGGGTAGATTGAAGTTTGTTTTTCTCGAGTGAAGATATGACGAACCGTTCCGGGTAGTGATGTATCGGATATCCGAATCCTCATCCGCATCCGCGGAACGTCCGCACAATTTCTTACATCCGTATCCGCATCCGCATCCGTATTTCACTGCAAACAGATATCCGAATATACATCCGCTCATTTGTGATAGTGATCAGGCGACGTGTGCCAAGCATACGACAGAAGTGAAGGCGTCCAGCTGGCGTTATACCTAACATATTGGAGTTATATGTCAATAGGCCATGTATTAACCCTATTTGTAAATCACCTTCCATACTGCCCCGTGGGACACAGAGAGCCAACACAGAGAGCCAACATTGAAGGAGATCCCCAGACCCGAGGCTGATGGCGTTCTGACCTGTCTTTTCTTGGTCTTTTATGCATTTATCAACACAAAAGATTCTCACAACAACTAGCAACCCAGGAGAACTAGCAACCCAGGAGAACTAGCAACCCAGGACAACTAAGAACCCAGGAGAACTAACAACCCAGGAGAACTAACAACCCAGGAGAACTAAGAACCCAGGAGAACTAGCAGCCCAGGAGAACTAGCAGCCCAGGAGA
>WNWK01001570.1:37500-262500 GCA_009830355.1 Cherax destructor
GCCTAGGTGGGTGATGGACCAGTGTCATACACTGCTGCCTAGGTGGGTGATGGACCAGTGTCACACACTTGCTGCCTAGGTGGGTGATGGACCAGTGTCACACACTTGCTGCCCAGGTGGGTGATGGACCAGTGTCATACACTTGCTGCCTAGGTGGGTGATGGACCAGTGTCATACACTTGCTGCCTAGGTGGGTGATGGACCAGTGTCATACCTTGCTGCCTAGGTGGGTGATGGACCAGTGTCCACACTTGCTGCCTAGGTGGGTGATGTACCAGTGTCACACACTTGCTGCCTAGGTGGGTGATGGACCAGTGTCATACACTTGCTGCCTAGTGGGTGATGGACCAGTGTCATACACTTGCTGCCTAGGTGGGTGATGGACCAGTGTCATACACTTGCTGCCTAGGTGGGTGATGGACCAGTGTCATACACTTGCTGCCTAGGTGGGTGATGGACCAGAGTCACACACTTGCTGCCTAGGTGGGTGATGGACCAGTGTCACACACTTGCTGCCTAGGTGGTGATGGACCAGTGTCCCTACACTTGCTGCCTAGGTGGGTGATGGACCAGTGTCACACACTTGCTGCCTAGGTGGGTGATGGACAGTGTCACACTTGCTGCCTAGGTGGGTGATGGACCAGTGTCATACATTGCTGCCTAGGTGGGTGATGGACCAGTGCTCACACTTGCTGCCTAGGTGGGTGATGGACCAGTGTCACACTTGCTGCCTAGGTGGGTGATGGACCAGTGTCACACACTTGCTGCCTAGGTGGGTGATGGACCAGTGTCATACACTTGCTGCCTAGGTGGGTGATGGACCAGAGTCACACACTTGCTGCCTAGGTGGGTGATGCACCAGTGTCCCCACTTGCTGCCTAGGTGGGTGATGGACCAGTGTCATACACTTGCTGCCTATGTGGGTGATGGACCAGTGTCACACACTTGCTGCCTAGGTGGGTGATGGACCAGTGTCACACACTTGCTGCCTAGGTGGGTGATGGACCAGTGTCATACACTTGCTGCCTAGGTGGGTGATGGACCAGTGTCATACACTTGCTGCCTAGGTGGGTGATGGACCAGTGTCACACACTTGCTGCCTAGGTGGGTGATGGACCAGTGTCACACACTTGCTGCCTAGGTGGGTGATGGACCAGTGTCATACACTTGCTGCCTAGGTGGGTGATGGACCAGTGTCACACACTTGCTGCCTAGGTGGGTGATGGACCAGTGTCACACACTTGCTGCCTAGGTGGGTGATGGACCAGTGTCATCACTTGCTGCCTAGGTGGGTGATGGACCAGTGTCACACACTTGCTGCCTAGGTGGGTGATGGACCAGTGTCACACTTGCTGCCTAGGTGGGTGATGGACCAGTGTCACACACTTGCTGCCTAGGTGGTGATGGACCAGTGTCATACACTTGCTGCCTAGGTGGGTGATGGACCAGTGTCACACACTTGCTGCTAGGTGGGTGATGGACCAGAGTCACACACTTGCTGCCTAGGTGGGTGATGGACCAGTGTCATACACTTGCTGCCTAGGTGGGTGATGGACCAGTGTCACACTTGCTGCCTAGGTGGGTGATGGACCAGTGTCACACACTTGCTGCCTAGGTGGGTGATGGACCAGTGTCATACACTTGCTGCTAGGTGGGTGATGGACCAGTGTCACACACTTGCTGCCTAGGTGGGTGATGGACCAGTGTCATACACTTGCTGCCTAGGTGGGTGATGGACCAGAGTCACACACTTGCTGCCTAGGTGGTGATGGACCAGTTTCACACACTTGCTGCCTAGGTGGGTGATGGACCAGTGTCACACACTTGCTGCCTAGGTGGTGATGGACCAGTGTCACACACTTGCTGCCTAGGTGGGTGATGGACCAGTGTCACACACTTGCTGCCTAGGTGGGTGATGGACCAGTGTCACACACTTGCTGCCTAGGTGGGTGATGGACCAGTGTCACACACTTGCTGCCTAGGTGGGTGATGGACCAGTGTCACACACTTGCTGCCTAGGTGGGTGATGGACCAGTGTCACACACTTGCTGCCTAGGTGGGTGATGTAGCTGTGACCTGGGAACCTCGTAGTATAAAAGGAACCTGGCTGCTCTGACCACTCAGCTATGAAGGAATATAAATATGGGATGATGAGTCATCAAACCCAGGAATCCTTTCAGAGACGCACATTACCAGGACCAGTGAGGGAAGACCCTGGCAAGGTAGAGGCTAGTGGACTCACACACACATTACCAGGACCAGTGAGGGAAGACCTGGCAAGGTAGAGGCTAGTGGACTCACACACACATTACCAGGACCAGTGAGGGAAGACCCTGGCAAGGTAGAGGTTAGTGGACACACACACACACATTACCAGGACCAGTGAGGGAAGACCCTGGCAAGGTAGAGGCTAGTGGACACACACACACACACACATTACCAGGACCAGTGAGGGAAGACCCTGGCAAGGTAGAGGTTAGTGGACACACACACACACACATTACCAGGACCAGTGAGGGAAGACCCTGGCAAGGTAGAGGTTAGTGGACACACACACACATTACCAGGACCAGCGAGGGAAGACCTGGCAAGGTAGAGGCTAGTGGACACACACACACAAAATTACCAGGACCAGTGAGGGAAGACCCTGGCAAGGTAGAGGCTAGTGGACACACACACACACACATTACCAGGACCAGTGAGGAAGACCCTGGCAAGGTAGAGGTTAGTGGACACACACAAAATTACCAGGACCAGTGAGGGAAGACCCTGGCAAGGTAGAGGCTAGTGGACACACACACACTTACCAGGACCAGTGAGGGAAGCCCCTGGCAAGGTAGAGGCTAGTGGACACACACACACACATTACCAGGACCAGTGAGGGAAGACCCTGGCAAGGTAGAGGTTAGTGGACACACACACACATTACCAGGACCAGTGAGGGAAGACCCTGGCAAGGTAGAGGCTAGTGGACACACACACACATTACCAGGACCAGTGAGGGAAGACCCTGATAAAGGTAGAGGCTAGTGGACACACACACACAAACACACATATATATATATATATATATATATATATATATATATATATATATATATATATATATATATATATATATATATATATAGGGTTAAGGTAATACAAAGAAAAAATCAGTATAACAAAGAGGATGGTGGGAGAGCAGGAAAGTGTTTACAGTGAAGAACATAAGTGAACACCACTTGGATAAGTGGTGAGCAAGTGCTGCTCATGTCTGGGTAGATATACAAAGAGAACGAGAGGGTGGACAGGGCAGCAATGTGGCACATTTTGAAAATATATGGAACTGATGACAGGTTCATGTATGGGGTCTTAAAGAAGGATGTATGGGGGTCTTAAAGAAGGATGTATGGGGTCTTAAAGAAGGATGTATGGGGGTGTTAAAGAAGGATGTATGGGGTCTTAAAGAAGGATGTATGGGGTCTTAAAGAAGGATGTATGGGGTCTTAAAGAAGGATGTATGGGGTCTTAAAGAAGGATGTATGGGGTCTTAAAGAATGTATGGGGTCTTAAAGAAAGATGTATGGGGTTTTAAAGAAGGATGTATGGGGTCTGTGAAGTGATGTAGTGGAGGCAGGATCCATACATAGCTTTAAGGAGAGGTATGATAAAGCTCATGGAAGGTTGTATGGGATCTTAAAGAAGGATGTATGGGGTCTTAAAGAAGGATGTATGGGGTCTTAAACAAGGATGTATGGGGTCTTAAAGAAGGATGTATGGGGTCTTAAAGAAGGATGTATGGGGGTCTTAAAGAAGGATGTATGGGGTCTTAAAGAAGGATGTATGGGATCTTAAAGAATGATGTATGGGGTCTTAAAGAAGGATGTATGGGGTCTTAAAGAAAGATGTATGGGGTCTTAAAGAAGAATGTATGGGGTCTTAAAGAAAGATGTATGGGGTCTTAAAGAAGAATGTATGGGGTCTTAAAGAAAGATGTATGGGGTCTTAAAGAAGAATGTATGGGGTCTTAAAGAAAGTTGTGTGAAGTATTAAAGAATTATATGTATACCTGGAGTATACCTTGAGTACACCTGGAGTATACCTGGAGAGGGTTTCGGTGGTCAACGCCCCCGCTGCCCGGTCCATGACCAGGCCTTGCGGTGGGTCAGGACTGATCAACCAGGCTGTTACTGCCGACCGCACGCAAACCAACGTACTAATCACATCCCAGCTGGTCGGGAACCGACTTGGGTAGAGGAGTGGATCAAAGAATGATGAATGTGATATCCAGAAGGTGTTGAACACTTGCTCTTGGGCCACTGGGAAGAGCCGCGGGGAATAACAAGGACATCAGAAGTGAACATAAGAAAGAGCCAATTAATGAGAAGATTTAATATTATGTAAGATTAGAGGGAGTACAAGGGATTAGAGGGAGTACAAGGGATTAGAGGGAGTACGAAGGGATTAGAGGGAGTACAAGGGGATTAGAGGGAGTACAAGGGATTAGAGGGAGTACAAGGGATTAGAGGGAGTACAAGGGATTAGAGGGAGTACAAAGGATTAGAGGGAGTACAAGGGATTAGAGGGAGTACAAGGGATTAGAGGGAGATGTACAAGGGATTAGAGGGAGTACAAGGGATTAGAGGGAGTACAAGGGATTAGAGGGAGTACAAGGGATTAGAGGGAGTACGAAGGATTAGAGAGAGTACGAAGATATTAGAGGGAGTACAAAGGGATTAGAGGGAGTACGAAGGGATTAGAGGGAGTACAAGGGATTAGAGGGAGTACAAGGATTAGAGGGAGTACGAAGGGATTAGAGGGAGTACAAGGGGATTAGAGGGAGTACAAGGGATTAGAGGGAGTACGAAGGGATTAGAGGAAGTACAAGGGATTAGAGGAGTACAAGGGTTAGAGGGAGTACGAAGGGATTGAGGGGTACAAGATGAGGTACAAGGGATTAGAGGAGTACAAGGGATTAGAGGGAGTACAAGGGATTAGAGGGAGTACGAAGAGATTAGAGGGAGTACAGGAAGAGAGTACAGGATAGAGGAGTACAAGGGATTAGAGGAGTACAAGGGATTAGAGGGAGTACAAGGGATTAGAGGAGTACGAAGGGATTAGAGGAGTACAAAGGATTAGAGGAGTACGAAGGATTAGAGGAGTACAAAGGATTAGAGGGAGTAAGAAGGATTAGAGGGAGTACAGAAGGATTGAGAGGGAAGAAGGATTAGAGGAATAGAAGGATTAGAGGGAGTACAAAGGGAATGTAGGGAGTTCAAAGGGATTATAAGGAGTATGAAGGTATTAGAGGGAGTACGAAGGGATTAGAGAGAGTACAAAACGGATTAGAGGGAGTACGAAGGTATTAGAGGAATTTACCAGAGTACACGTGTAGTCAATTATTTGTGGTTACAGGGGTGGAGTCACAGCTCCTGGCCCCGCCTCTTCGCTGGTCGCAACTAGGTCCACTCCCTGCTTCAAGAGTTTTATCGTACGTCTTCTTAAGAGGAAGAGAGAGAGAGAGAGAGAGAGAGAGAGAGAGAGAGAGAGAGAGAGAAGAGAGAGAAGAGGGGAAGAAGGATGAGAGCGAGATAGAGATAAGTATGAGAATTTGGAAGATGAGAGTAGAAGAGAGAGTAGAGAGAGAAGAGAGAAGAGGAGAGAGAGAGAGAGAGAGAGAGAGAGAGAGAGAGAGAGAGAGAGGGAGAGAGAGAAGTATGGTAATATTTATGGCAGTATTATCTTGACGTGAGACAGATAACAATACTTTCCTGTCAGAACGTCGTCTCGTACACAAGGATATGTATTCTATGACGCCATTACTGGGAACACGTCAGCACAAGATTAAGACGGAGCCAGGGAGCCAGGGAGCCAGGGAGCCAGGAGAGGGAGCCAGGAGGAGGCCAGGGAGCCAGGGAGGAGGGAGAGGAGCAGGAGCAGAGGGAGGGAGCGAGCAAGGAGCGAGGGAGGGAGCGAGGGAGCGAGAGGAGAGGAGAGCAGGAAGGGAGCGAGGAGGGAGCAGGAGAGGGGAGCCAGGAGCGAGGGAGCGAGCGAGGGAGGAGGGAGGGAGCGAGCAAGGGAGCGAGGGAGGGAGCGAGAGAGCGAGGGAGGGAGCGAGGGAGCGAGGGAAGGAGCGAGGAAGGGAGCGAGCGAGGGAGAGAGCGAGGGAGCAAGGAGGAGCGAGCGAGGGAGGAGGGAGGGAGCAGGAGAAGGGAGCGAGGGAGGGAGCGAGAGAGCGAGGAGGAGCGAGCGAGGGAGCGAGGGAAGGAGCGAGGAAGGAGCGAGCGAGGGAGGAGCGAGGGGGCAGGGAGGGAGCGAGGAGAGGAGGAGCTGAGAGAGGAGGGAGAGCGAGCAAGGAGCGAGGAGGGAGGAGGAGGGAGGAGCGAGGGAGGGAGCGAGGAGGGAGCGAGCGAGGGAGCAGGGAAGGAGCGAGGAAGGAGCGATCGACGGAGCAAGGAGAGGAGCGAGGGAGGGAGGACTGGGAGGGACGGAGAGGGAGAAAGACTGAATGAAGCAGACTGAGAGAGAGTGAGAGTGAGTGAGAGGAGAGTGAGGAGGAGTGAGAGTGAGGAGGGAGAGTGAGAGTGAGAGTGAGAGGAGGAGAGGAGGAGAGGGAGTGAGAGTGGAGGAGAGTGAGAGGAGAGTAGAGTGAGAGTGAGATGAGGAGAGTGAGATGAGAGGAGAGTGAGTGGAGGAGAGTGAGATGGAGAGTGAGGAGAGTGAGAGGAGAGTGAGGAGTGAGAGTGAGAGGAGTGAGAGTGAGAGTGAGAGTGAGAGGAGAGTGAGAGTGAGTGAGTGAGAGGAGAGTGAGAGTGAGAAAGTGAGGGGGAGGTGAGAGTGAGGAGGGAGAGAGTGAGAGGATGAGTGAGAGAGTGAGAGTGAGGGAGTGAGAGGAGGAGTGAGAGAGGAGTGAGGGAGAGGAGTGAGAGGAGGGTGAGAGTGAGAGTGAGGAGTGAGAGTGATGAGGTGAGGGAGAGTGAGAGTGAGGAGTGAGGTGAGGGAGTGAGAGGAGTGAGAGGAGAGAGAGTGAGAGTGAGAGGAGTGAGAGTGAGGGAGTGAGAGGAGAGTGAGTGAGAGAGTGGAGAGAGGAGTGAGAGGAGTGAGAGTGAGGAGAGTGAATGAGAGTGAGAGTGAGGGGAGGAGAGGAGAGTGAGTGAGAGTGAGAGTGAATGAGAGTGAGAGTAGAGTGAGAGAGAAGTGAGTGAGAGTGAGTGAGAGTGAGTGGGTAAAGGGAAACAGACACTAGCTGGGTGAAAGAGGTCAGTTAATAACACCAAAGTACTGCACAACACCATCCAGGTGCACTCATGGTGTCCCGAGGCTAGGTTGCCAACGCACTCGCCTCACACATCAAGTGTCCGTGGTTCAATCCCTGGCACGGATGGAAACATTAGGCTTATCCTCCCTGGGTTATCCTGGGTGAGTAACCCTCCCCTGGGTTATCCTGGGTGGCTAACCCTCCCCTGGGTTATCCTGGGTGGCTAACCCTCCCCTGGATTATCATGGAGGGTAACCCTCCCCTGGGTTATCCTGGGTGGCTAACCCTCCCCTGGGTTATCCTGGGTGGCTAACCCTCCCCTGGGTTATCCTGGGTGGCTAACCCTCCCTGGTTATCCTGGTGGCTAACCCTCCCTGGGTTATCCTGGGTGGCTAACCCTCCCTGGGTTATCCTGGGTGGGTAACTCTCCCTGATTATCCTGGTGGGTAACCTCCCTGGATTGTCCTGTTGGGTAATCCTCCCTGGGTTATCCTGGGTAGTAACCTCCCTAGGTTTTCCTGGGTAGGTAACCTCCCTGGGTTTCCTGGGGCTAACCCTCCTGGGTTATCCTGGGTAGGTAACCCTCCCTGGTTTTTCCTGGTGGGTAACCCTCCCCTGGATTGTCCTGTTGGGTAACCCTTCCCTGGGTTATCCTGGGTAGGTAACCCTCCCCTGGGTTATCCTGGGAACTAACCCTCCCTGGATTATCCTGGTGGGTAACCCTCCCTGGGTTATCCTGGGTGGCTAACCCTCCCTGGGTTATCCTGGGTGGCTAACCCTCCCTGGGTTATCCTGGGTGGTAACTCTCCCTGGATTATCCTGGTGGTAACCCTCCCTGGATTGTCCTGTTGGGTAACCCTCCCTGGGTTATCCTGGGTAGGTAACCCTCCCTGGGTTTCCTGGGTGGCTAACCCTCCCCTGGGTATCCTGGGTAGGTAACTCTCCTGGGTTTTCTGGTGGGTAACCCTCCCTGGATTGTCCTGTTGGGTAACCCTTCCCTGGGTTATCCTGGGTAGGTAACCCTCCCTGGGTTATCCTGGGTAACTAACCCTCCCTGGATTATCCTGGTGGGTAACCCTCCCTGGATTATCCTGGTGGGTAACCTCCCTGGGTTATCCTGGGTGGCTAACCCTCCCCTGGGTTATCCTGGGTGGTAACCCTCCCCTGGGTTATCCTGGGTGGGTAACTCTCCCCTGGATTATCCTGGTGGGTAACCCTCCCCTGGATTGTCCTGTTGGGTAACCCTCCCCTGGGTTATCCTGGGTAGGTAACCCTCCCCTGGGTTTTCCTGGGTGGCTAACCCTCCCCTGGGTTATCCTGGGTAGGTAACCCTCCCCTGGGTTTTTCTGGTGGGTAACCCTCCCCTGGATTGTCCTGTTGGGTAACCCTTCCCTGGGTTATCCTGGGTAGGTAACCCTCCCCTGGGTTATCCTGGGTAACTAACCCTCCCCTGGATTATCCTGGTGGGTAACCCTCCCCTGGGTTATCCTGGGTGGCTAACCCTCCCCTGGGTTATCCTGGGTGGGTAACCCTCCTCTGGGTTATCCTGGGTGGGTAACCCTCCCCTGGGTTATCCTGGGTGGGTAACCCTCCTCTGGGTTATCCTGGGTGGGTAACCCTCCCCTGTGTTATCCTTGGTGGGTAACCCTCCTGCAGAGGTGTGAGCTTTGCTCACACCTCTACAACAACAATTGTCATCAAAGATTTGTTAAGTTATACCATGAATTAAGGAAAGATCCTGGACTTCACCTTACCAAACAGACAACGCAAATGTGATAGTAATTATGGACAAGGTAAATTATAGTATAAAAATAAGCATGACATTAGAAGACTGGGGAACTTACGTGGCTCTTGACCTGACCACCTTAGAGGATAAAAGAATCAGGGGAAGCCATAATAACAACACGAAGCAGTCAAAGAGTTTATAAAGTTGATAGTAACAGAGGCGGGAAACAGGTACACGAGGGCCCAGCTGGATGTTAGAGAGAGAGGAGTCATAGGGTCATCAGGAAGTAGTGGAGGTATTCTCCATACATAGTTTTAAGAGCAAGTACGACACGGCTCACTAGGCTAGGAGGGAGGAGTGTCTGGCTAGTACACACACACACATACGATAAAGGTACGATAAAGCTCTTGGAGCAGGGAGTGGACCTAGTAGCGATCAGCACTGAGGGAGGCCAGGAGATGTGAATCGACCCCCTGCAAACAGGTGAGTACAGAGGTCACAAACCCACATATTTCCCCGCTGTACAGTTGTTGCTGTGTAATACGGGATCACAATAACAATTTCTGCACATTTTTCATTTTCAATGTTATCCGATAAGAGGATCTGGGCAACGTTTTGCACACGGTTCCTCGACACCAACAGTCTGACTGGTCAGTCAGAAACCATGCCGAAACTACTGTAGTGAGGTTACTTTCTGAGCCACTCCTTGCGCTGACAGTGGGGTTTTGTTTGTCAGGAAAAACAGTGTGTCCTGACATGGGTGTCTGGCAAATGGCTAAGTATCCGCTGGTTTGAGGTAATCAGTCCCTCAGGGACTGACCACCTCAAAACTACGTCTTCAGGAGTGATGGACTGATAACATCGTCTTCACATCTCTACTGCTTCAGCAGACGCCTACTGTGTGGGCGAAACGTTCCGGAATCAAGCTTCCTAACCAAGCATAATGGGAAATACCAATAGGCTCGTGACTGTCTTCAAGAGGCAGCTGGACAGCACCTAAAGTCAGTGCTGGATCAGCCGGGTTGTGGTTCCTACGTCAGTCTACGTGCGACCAGCAGTAACAGCCTGATTGATCAGGCCCTGATCCCCCGGGAGGCCTGGTCATGGTCCGGGCCGCAGGGGCGTTGACCTCGGAATACACTCCAGGTAGACTCCAGGTACCCTCCAGGTAGACTCCAGGTAGACTCCAGGTACCCTTCAGGTAAACTCCAGGTACCCTCCAGGTAGACTCCAGGTACCCTCTAAGTAGACTCCAGGTAGACTCCAGGTACCCAGTAGACTCCAGTACCCTCAGGTAGACTCCAGGTACCCTCCAGGTAGACTCCAGGTACCCTCCAGGTAGACTCCAGGTACCCTCCAGGTAGACTCCAGGTACCCTCCAGGTAGACTCCAGGTACCTCAAGTAGACTCCAGGTACCCTCCAGGTAGACTCCAGGTACCCTTCAGGTAGACTCCACGTAGACTCCAGGTACCCTCCAGGTAGACTCCAGGTACCCTCCAGGTAGACTCCAGGTACCCTCCAGGTAGACTCCAGGTACCCTCCAGGTAACTCAGGACCCTCAGGAGACTCCAGGTACCCTCAGGTAGACTCCACGTAGACTCCAGGTACCCTCCAGGTAGACTCCAGGTACCCTCCAGGTAGACTCCAGGTACCCTCCAGGTAGACTCCAGGTACCCTCCAGGTAGACTCCAGGTACCCTCCAGGTAGACTCCAGGTACCCTCAGGTAGACTCCAGGTACCCTCCAGGTAGACTCCAGGTACCCTCCAGGTAGACTCCAGGTACCCTCCAGGTAGACTCCAGGTACCCTCCAGGTAGACTCCAGCTACCCTCCAGGTAGACTCCAGCTACCCTCCAGGTAGACTCCAGGTAGATTCCAGCTACCCTCCAGGTAGACTCCAGTACCCTCCAGGTAGACTCCAGCTACCCTCCAGGTAGACTCAGGTACCCTCCAGGTAGCTCCAGCTACCCTCCAGGTAGACTCCAGGTACCCTCAGGTGACCCTCCAGGTAGACTCCAGGTACCCTCCAGGTAGACTCCAGGTACCCTCCAGGTGACTCAGGTACCTCCAGGTAGACTCCAGTCCAGGTAGACTCCAGGTACTCCAGGTACCCTCCAGGTAGACTCCAGGTACCCTCCAGGTAGACTCCAGGTACCCTCCAGGTAGACTCCAGGTACCCTCCAGGTAGACTCCAGGTACCCTCCAGGTAGACTCCAGGTAGACTCCAGGTACCCTCCAGGTAGACTCCAGGTACCCTCCAGGTAGACTCCAGGTACCCTCCAGGTAGACTCCAGGTACCCTCCAGGTAGACTCCAGTACCCTCCAGGTAGACTCCAGGTAGCCTCCAGGTACCTCCAGGTAGACTCCAGGTAGACTCCAGGTAGACTCCAGGTAGCCTCCAGGTAGACTCCAGGTAGCTCCAGGTAGACTCCAGGTACCCTCCAGGTAGACTCCAGGCTACCCTCCAGGTAGATCAGGTACCAGAGTCAGAGCTCCAGTACTTAGTACCTCAGGTAGTCTCTGGTACTCAGGTAGACTCGGTGCTCTAGGTACCTCATAGACTCAACTCAGGTGACTCCAGCTACCCTCCAGGTAGACTCCAGGTAGATTCCAGCTACCCTCCAGGTAGACTCCAGGTACCCTCCAGGTAGACTCCAGCTACCCTCCAGGTAGACTCCAGGTACCCTCCAGGTAGACTCCAGCTACCCTCCAGGTAGACTCCAGGTACCCTCCAGGTAGACTCCAGGTACCCTCCAGGTAGACTCCAGCTACCCTCCAGGTAGACTCCAGGTACCCTCCAGGTAGACTCCAGCTACCCTCCAGGTAGGTACATTTACAAAGTCAAGCTCCTCTTATGTACGGGTTAGTCGTGTTGTTGTAGTCAGGGTGTGGTGCTTTATTTTGTCCATCATATACTTTAAATGTGTCGTAGCCTATTATCGCGGACTTTTTTCCCAATACGTGTGTCGCTATATATCTAAATAAAAAAAATAATTGAGCTGTAATATATCTGAAGATTTTCCCCTCCCCTCCCCCTCCAAATACAAGATTAAATAGAGTTAGGCAAAATTTTGACAAAGTCAATTTTTAATTACGCACCTAAAATAACCAAACAATCTAGCTTAACCCCGCTGGAATTTAAGTTATATTGAATTGTTTAATTCAACTAAGAACCTGCCAGGCTTTATTTAGCTATTGTCCTTGATGGAAGAGGGTGGGGAGGAGGTGGGGAGAGGGCGGGGAGAAGGTGGGGAGGGGGCGGGGAGAGGGCGGGGAGAAGGTGGGGAGGGGAGGGGAGGGGCTGGGAGAGGGCGGGGAGAAGGTGGGGAGGCGGAGGGGCGGGAAGGAGGGCGGGAGGAGGTGGGGGGAGGGGGCGGAGGAGGTGGGGAGGGGCTGGGAGAGTGGGGAGGTGGGGAGGGGGCGGAGGGGGGAGGAGGAGTGGGAGAGATGTATGTGTATGTGGAAAATTTTAATAATTTTCCTGGAATTTTAGTGTAATAATTGAAGGATATAATAGTGTTTATTTAACGTAGTGTAGGTGTGGAGTGTTGATGTGACTTTTAAAAGATGTTAAGCCACAGAGGACCCAACATCCCCTATAATTTACTCTTTTTTTATGGTAATCAGTTAAGCAAGTGAAACGTACTTATTATTATGTTGGAACGGAATTAATATTCGAGTAATGACAATGTATTACACACCCGGAAGTGTTACTGAATTAAACGAGAAGATGTATTGTTTGGGGGAAACGAAAATGGCGGAGTAATACAGATCGGACCTGGAATTTGTGGGGAATTAATCCCATTTAATCTAAGCTGATAGAAACATTATCGGCTAATAGAGTGTCCTATATAATAAGTGAATATAACGTATATCTGGAAGGGCTCAGATACAAAGTGAAACTATCAAAATAGGGATGATAAATGAAAACGTGAGCTGCTGCTGGAGAACCTACACTGCCCACTACATGTATCATCTATGTAATGTACGTCTCCCAGTGTGAATTAAATCTCACTACAGGTAGTGTATCTTTTTATTGGCCAAAATTGTCTATCGATAGAGGGCTTTAGGATATATTATCAAGACCATAATTTGGTAAGATATATTTATTTTTTTGTTATCGAAACTATGTAATTTTTGTTTTATTATTGGAGTTGTTATATACATAATAATATACTAACGGATTATATAAAATTTATAAAGTCCAATAATTAATCCTCTCCATCAACCTTGGAGAAGGTTGATGGACTGATTATCATCTCTATTCCATTACCACTGTTGCCTCTGTATTTGACTGAAGAAGTCTACTGTGTGGGCGAAACGTTTCATCAATAAAGATACCCAACTGTTGCACTTGTGTCGTAATCTTCACCTTGTCGGTATTTTATTACATTTTCAACAGTAATGTTGTGTTTGCAGACACCATCAACGACGGTCAGCTGGGTGAGAGCAGCGACCATCTTGACTCGCCAGGTCGTGATAACACCACTGTAAACAAACCAAGAAACAAGTGACAGTTCGAATCCATGGCGAGTCAGTCATAAAACTCCAGCCTGGAGTTTTATGACTTACTCGCCATGAAGATTTGCTTTATGTTGCCTTTCATATATATTATATATATATATATATATATATATATATATATATATATATATATATATATATATATATATATTATATATATATATATATATATATATATATATATATATATATATATATATATATATATAAAATTCGTGCCGAATAGGTAAAATTGGTCAGTTATCAAGAACTCATTTAAAATTAAGTCATTTAAAAAAAATTCTCTACGTTTAAGGATTTTTTTTTTCATTTATGTTAATGTAAAAATTTATAATATATCAAAAGCACCTTAGAAAACTTACCTAACCTTATTATAACAAGCGCAATTTAATTTAGCCTAATCCCACTAAATATATTTTAGATTAAGTTTACAATAATTTAATAATAAACAAACACAATGAAATATATTTTTTTCGTTACGACAAAAATTATTTTTGCAAAATTAGTGCATACACAAATTTTCGCTTGCCTTATTCGGCAAGAAGAGCGTTGCTATTTAAGCCAAAATCGCAAGTTTGACCTACTCGACACGACATATATATTACTTGTTGGCTCACTGCGCATCTTTCTTTCATAAATAAAGCATAAATGATTACCCACTGCCTAATTCAGGTTAATTTTATAAAGACTTAACCGCACTCCAGTATGATTTTATTAAGACACATGGCCAACAGTTGGTTATATTTATTGTTGAAATGTTTAGCTTACACAGTAGGCTTCTTCAGTCAAATACAGAGGCAGCAGGTGTTGTAGTAAAAGAAAGAGGATGTAATCAGTCCATCAACCTTGGAGAAATAGTATTTGAGGTGGTCAGTCCCTCAGCCTGGAGAAGTAGTTTGAGGTGGTCAGTCCCTCAGCCTGGAGAAGTAGTTTGAGATGGTCAGTCCCTCAGCCTGGAGAAGTAGTTTGAGGTGGTCAGTCCCTCAGCCTGGAGAAGTAGTTTGAGGTGGTCAGTCCCTCAGCCTGGAAAGTAGTTTGATGGTCAGTCCCTCAGCCTGGAGAAGTAGTTTGAGGTGTCAGTCCTCAGCCTGGAGAAGTAGTTTGAGGTGATCAGTCCCTCAGCCTGGAGAAGTAGTTTGAGGTGGTCAGTCCCTCAGCCTGGAGAAGTAGTTTGAGGTGGTCAGTCCCTCAGCCTGGAGAAGTAGTTTGAGGTGGTCAGTCCCTCAGCCTGGAGAAGTAGTTTGAGGTGGTCAGTCCCTCAGCCTGGAGAAGTAGTTTGAGGTGGTCAGTCCCTCAGCCTGGAGAAGTAGTTTGAGGTGGTCAGTCCCTCAGCCTGGAGAAGTAGTTTGAGGTGGTCAGTCCCTCAGCCTGGAGAAGTAGTTTGAGGTGGTCAGTCCCTCAGCCTGGAGAAGTAGTTTGAGGTGATCAGTCCCTCAGCCTGGAGAAGTAGTTTGAGGTGGTCAGTCCCTCAGCCTGGAGAAGTAGTTTGAGGTGGTCAGTCCCTCAGCCTGGAGAAGTAGTTTGAGGTGTCAGTCCTCAGCCTGGAGAAGTAGTTTGAGGTGGTCAGTCCCTCAGCCTGGAGAAGTAGTTTGAGGTGGTCAGTCCCTCAGCCTGGGAAGTAGTTTGAGGTGGTCAGTCCCTCAGCCTGGGAAGTAGTTTGAGTGATCAGTCCCTCAGCCTGGAGAAGTAGTTTGAGGTGGTCAGTCCCTCAGCCTGGAGAAGTAGTTTGAGGTGGTCAGTCCCTCAGCCTGGGGAAGTAGTTTGAGGTGGTCAGTCCCTCAGCCTGGGGAAGTAGTTTGAGATGGTCAGTCCCTCAGCCTGGAGAAGTAGTTTGAGGTGGTCAGTCCCTCAGCCTGGAGAAGTAGTTTGAGGTGGTCAGTCCCTCAGCCTGGAGAAGTAGTTTGAGGTGGTCAGTCCCTCAGCCTGAGAAGGTTGGAGTCATCCTCAGCCTGGAGAGAGTTTGAGGATGGCATCTCAGCCTGAGGTATTTATACTACCTTCAGCCTGAAGTATTGATGGCAGTCCCTCAGCCTGGAGAAAGTTCTCATCAGAGAAATACTAGTTCCAAGTTGTGGACTGTAATCATCTTTTATTTTCTACCATTGTGAACGTACAGTAGGACATGTAAGCTACTGAGTAGGGAAACGCTCACAAGAAACTCCCATTGGCCTGTGTCTTAATCATCTGGCTATTAATTACCATTGAATAACAGTAGGACAGCCCCAAGGACATCAGGCAGACGCTCTTTAACTTCCACATTCACCTCCTACACTCCACAGAATTAATTACCAAAATTAGAATAACAGATGAGACAGCCCCAAAGGAACACCACCGAACTTGCTATATTTCAACTGTTACACTCAACATTTATGCAGTGAAAGCTTTTAAAATTGAATTGCTATTTTCAACTGTACAGTCTAACATTTATGCAGGAAAGCTTTAATTTTGTTGCATATTTTAAGATATAGTCATTATTATTGTATTATATCTCTTGTATTAATTTAAATCGACTGTATTTTAAATATTTATTAGTATAACAAGAATGATTGTCTTCAGGTTATTTTATCACTATTTTACATTAGTATATTTAAGAACTTCATTTTCTTTTGGATTTGGATTTTAATACAAATGATGATGTAAAAGTATATCTCCGAAACGTGTATCTGCCCTGGGTGTACAAGATGTGAAAGAAGAAAGGTTTGCTACTGACGATAACAGACAATCACTTGGCTCTCATCAAGAGGCTGAGGAGGAAGAATATTTATTCGTCAAAAGTAATCAGAAAATTTCTCCTGGCGAGGGTTATATGTCTTGTGACGACCAGCTCATTGATAAGCTTACGTCATTTAGCCCAGGGCTCCCACTGGGTTACCTCCCCCACACAGCATAAACATAACTTTTACCATAAAAGCAAGCGATGAGTGCACCGGCCGAGGGATATACGAGTATATCCAGCAGGTGGCCATTAACACTGCCGGCTCCCAGGGGATCCACTTACCATGTTTTATTGTCGGCCACTTGTCACTTGCAGGAGACGCTGCGGGGAAGAATATCTCGACCTCCACTTATGTTCTGTAGCTGGGTGGGTAACGCACTCAGCTCACACATTGAGTGTCCGTGGTTCGATACCCTATACGGGTGAAAACATTGGGGACGTGTTTCCCGAAAACACCTGCTGCCCATGTTCACCTAGCATTATAAAACAATACACAAATAACACGCATATAGAAGCTTACGACAACGCTTCGGACTGACTTGGACCATTTACAACAGTACAAGACATTACTGTGTCCCACAGGTACCTTGCTGCTTCCACTGAGCACCGTGATTACACTAATGGTCCAGTTCAGCAGACTGCAATATACACAAATGTAATAAGTATATCAAGACTAGTAGCATCGGATGGAATAACTGGTTCACTTTAATACCTAGACAGCTGGCTGAGGTGAGCAAATACCTTACCAAGGAAGACACTAGGCACTGTCATCTGTGTGTATGATGTCGAGCTTTGTATGTAACCCAGGGGGATTAACATGGGCAGTTTTTTTATGGTAAACTAGCCTAGTGATCTGTTCTCTTTCTGATAATGCAATGCAACTTAGCCCTGTTCAAACTACTTGTCTCGAGACTTAGAAACTATTCATTCTTAGGAATATGTTCTGACATGTTGAGAGGATATTATAACAGTGTATCTACACTGTAACATGTGTTCTTATATATACAATATACTACGAATTCCCCCCCTCTTTCTATTCTCTGATATATATTACATAATTTGTATGTCCCGCTCTGTGGTGAGGGAGATATTTTTCATAAAAATGGTTTATCCTGTGTATGGAATAGAATCTCCTAAGAAAAGACAGTTCCCAAATAAAATAACTGCAGCTATGCTGGAAGGAAACCTTTGAAGCTGCCGTAGCTGATGAACCCTTAATGGAATACTTGATATCCTGAACCCTTAATGGAATACTTGATATCCTGAACCTTTAATGGAATACTTGATATCCTGAACCCTTAATGGAATACTTGATATCCTGAACCCTTAATGGAATACTTGATATCCTGAACCTTAATGGAATACTTGATATCCTGAACCCTTAATGGAATACTTGATATCCTCATTGTCCTGCTTAAGTCTCCAAGCTCAGCCTAGTATTTCCGCACCATGAAATCCATCCTTTGTGTCAAGGTTATGTATGACTCGGGAAAACACAGCTAGCTATTGTTACCATTGCCTAACATATAGAACACGATAGCTGCACATTTCCGATGTATCCAATTTTGCTAAAAAAGAAATACGACCTGGGATGATTTTGGTCTACCAGCTACGTCCATAGAGAGGAACATGGAAAAAAAAGGAACTAGAGAGTCGTGGAGGGAAGGAGAAATATGAAATACGGGACAATTGGGAGAGTTTTACAGGTCAACTTGAATTTCACGGAGGGGGTAGCCAGCTAAAATTGGATGGCTGCCCACCTTATCTCGCCTCCCAGCACACCTATAAATATAGACAAATAATTTTATATATTGCAATTTATCTTAAAGATGATGTATTATTTCGTTTTTCGTCTTTCATGTAATAAGAAAGGCGAGTATGTAGCGAGTACTTGGTGTCACACGAGTATGTAGCGAGTACTTGGTGTCACACGAGTATGTAGCGAGTACTTCATGTCACACGAGTATATAGCGAGTACTTGGTGTCACACGAGTATGTAGCGAGTACTTCGTGTCACACGAGTATGTAGCGAGTACTTCGTGTCACACGAGTATGTAGCGAGTACTTCGTGTCACACGAGTATGTAGCGAGTACTTCGTGTCACACGAGTATGTAGCGAGTACTTGGTGTCACACGAGTATGTAGCGAGTACTTCGTGTCACACGAGTATGTAGCGAGTACTTGGTGTCACACGAGTATGTAGCGAGTACTTGGTGTCACACGAGTATGTAGCGAGTACTTGGTGTCACTACATTAACTACTGTCACGCTCCACACTTCAAAACCTCGAATATTTTATATAATAAAAGAATTTTAGAGTGCACAAGTGACCATGACTAGTTATTTGTGCCTATAAAATTAAATAGGAAGACGATGACTGCAATAATATTTCATGTACAAGTGTACAAGTGTACAAGTGTACATGTGTACAAGTGTACATGTGTACAACTGTACATGTGTACGCTCAAAGCTTACATTCAAATTTTGTATTTAAAAAGTAGCCAATATTAAGACTGTGAGTACTAGGCTGTCACTTTGTAAATATATCGATAAGTATACGAGTATCTCTTAATATTATTATATATATATATATATATATATATATATATATATATATATATATATATATATATATATATATATTGTGAGCTGTAATGTATATATACTGAGGGGTGTTTATAATTACATGTACAAAATAGACAAATATTACACACACACACACATCAATATTACATATGAATATATATGTTACATGTACACGATTAAGGTATAAATGATGTTTATACATAATACAGAGTATTTACCTCTGTATGAACAAGGGAATGACAGACGTTGATCACTCAGATGACTCCAGCCGCCACCATCACTATCAACCACAACTATCAACCACTACTACCACCACGTACCACCACCACCATCACCATCACCACCACCACCACCACCATCACTATCAACCACAACTATCAACCACTACTACCACCACGTACCACCACCACCATCACCACCACCATAACTACCACCACCATCACTATCAACCACCACGTACCACCACCACCACCATCACTACCATCACCACCACCACCATCACTACCATCACCACCACGTACCATCACCACCACGTACCACCACCACCACGTACCACCACCACCAGTACCACCACCACCACGTACCACCACCATCACGTACCACCACCACCACGTACCACCACCACCACGTACCACCACCACCACGTACCACCACCACCACGTACCACCACCACCACGTACCACCACCACCACAACTACTACTAACACCACCAAGCACCACCATCACCATAACTACTAACACCAAGCACCACCACCACCATAACTACTAACACCACCAAGCACCACCACCACCATAACTACTAACACCACCACCACCACAACTACTACTAACACCACCAAGCATCACCACCACCATAACTACTAACACCACCAAGCACCACCACCACCATAACTACTAACACCACCACCACCACAACTACTACTAACACCACCAAGCATCACCACCACCATAACTACTAACACCACCAAGCACCACCACCACCATAACTACTAACACCACCACCACCACAACTCTACTAACACCACCAAGCATCACCACCACCATAACTACTAACACCACCAAGCACCACCACCACCATAACTACTAACACCACCACCACCACAACTACTACTAACACCACCAAGCACCACCACCACCATAACTACTAACACCACCACACCACCACAACTACTACTAACACCACCAAGCATCACCACCACCATAACTAGTAACACCACCAAGCACCACCACCACCATAACTAGTAACACCACCAAGCACCACCACGCAAGTGATGCTCCATATTCCGAACCTGTGTCACTTAAAACATTATTAATAAAACTTCCCCGAGGCTGAAACTTGATTGTAGGAGAATGTGAAAGTTAGGCAGGAGAAACTTAACAGGGGGATAAAAACTGTGGAGAAATATAAAGGGAAAAAACTACAAAATAGTGAACACTGACAGGATGTAGGATCAAGTCTCGTTATACGCTCGTTGCCCCTCTTGTGTTGCCTTGCAATAAATCAAGTTTTTTTCTGTTGGGGAGATGATTCCGCAACACAAATAACTATGTCACACTGCCTGGCTTTCTTTTGGGTAATCCTTGTTGGTTAATAACTTACGATGAAGAGACTAAAATAAGTGAGTCTGAAGATCTTAGATGAGACAAGAACCAGGAATGACATGGAGACTTGAATGTATCAATAACCCGGTGTTGGGACACTTGTTTACACACACCACGGTATTGACACGTCTTACACTCACGGTATTGAGACGTCTTACACTCACGGTATTGAGACGTCTTACACTCACGGTATTGAGACGTCTTACACTCACGGTATTGACACGTCTTACACTCACGGTATTGACACGTCTTACACTCACGGTATTGAGACGTCTTACACTCACGGTATTGAGACGTCTTACACTCACGGTATTGAGACGTCTTACACTCACGGTATTGACACGTCTTACACTCACGGTATTGAGACGTCTTGCACTCACGGTATTGAGACGTCTTGCACTCACGGTATTGAGACGTCTTAAACTCACGGTATTGACAGTCTTACACTCACGGTATTGAGACGTCTTACACTCACGGTATTGAGACGTCTTACACTCACGGTATTGAGACGTCTTACACTCACGGTATTGAGACGTCTTACACTCACGGTATTGACACGTCTTACACTCACGGTATTGAACGTCTTACACTCACGGTATTGAGACGTCTTACACTCACGGTATTGAGACGTCTTACACTCACGGTATTGAGACGTCTTACACTCACGGTATTGAGACGTCTTACACTCACGGTATTGAGACGTCTTACACTCACGGTATTGAGACGTCTTACACTCACGGTATTGAACGTCTTACACTCACGGTATTGAGACGTCTTACACTCACGGTATTGAGACGTCTTACACTCACGGTATTGAGACGTCTTACACTCACGGTATTGAGACGTCTTACACTCACGGTATTGAGACGTCTTACACTCACGGTATTGAGACGTCTTACACTCACGGTATTGAGACGTCTTACACTCACGGTATTGAGACGTCTTACACTCACGGTATTGAGACGTCTTACACTCACGGTATTGAGACGTCTTACACTCACGGTATTGACACGTCTTACACTCACGGTATTGAACGTCTTACACTCACGGTATTGAGACGTCTTACACTCACGGTATTGAGACGTCTTACACTCACGGTATTGAGACGTCTTACACTCACGGTATTGAGACGTCTTACACTCACGGTATTGAGACGTCTTACACTCACGGTATTGAGACGTCTTACACTCACGGTATTGAGACGTCTTACACTCACGGTATTGACATGTCTTGCACTCACGGTATTGAGACGTCTTACACTCACGGTATTGAGACGTCTTACACTCACGGTATTGAGACGTCTTACACTCACGGTATTGAGACGTCTTACACTCACGGTATTGACATGTCTTGCACTCACGGTATTGAGACGTCTTACACTCACGGTATTGAACTGTCTTCACTCACGGTATTGAGACGTCTTACACTCACGGTGAATTCTGCATCACGGTATCGTCTTCACTCACGGTATTGACGTCTTACACTCACGGTATTGAGACGTCTTACACTCACGGTATTGACATGTCTTGCACTCACGGTATTGAGACGTCTTGCACTCACGGTATTGAACGTCTTCACTCACGGTATTGAGACGTCTTAACTCACGTATGAGACGTCTTCACTCACGGTATTGACATGTCTTGCACTCACGGTATTGAGACGTCTTACACTCACGGTATTGACATGTCTTGCACTCACGGTATTGAGACGTCTTACACTCACGGTATTGACATGTCTTGCACTCACGGTATTGAGACGTCTTACACTCACGGTATTGACACGTCTTGCACTCACGGTATTGAGACGTCTTACACTCGGTATTGACACGTCTTGCACTCACGGTATTGACACGTCTTGCACTCACGGTATTGACACGTCTTGTACTCACGGTATTGACACGTCTTGTACTCACGGTATTGACACGTCTTGCACTCACGGTATTGACACGTCTTGTACTCACGGTATTGACACGTCTTGCACTCACGGTATTGACACGTATTCACTCACGGTATTGACATGTCTTGCACTCACGGTTTGAACGTCTTGCACTCACGGTATGACATGTCTTGACTCACGGTGATATCTGAACGGTCTTGCACTCACGGTGATTGACACGTCTTGCACTCACGGTATAACGTCTTGCACTCACGGTATTGACACGTCTTGCATCACGGTTTGATAATCGTCTTGCATCACGGTGATCTCTTGCATCACGGTATAACTCTGCATCACGGTGATTAACGTCTTGCATCACGGTATTAATCTTGCATCACGGTGATAACTCTGCATCACGGTGATAAGTCTTGCATCACGGTGATAACTCTGCATCACGGTGATAATTCCTGCATCACGGTGATAATCTCTGCATCACGGTGATAATCTCGCATCACGGTGATAATCTGCATCACGGTGATAATCTCGCATCACGGTGATAATTCTCTGCATCACGGTGATAATCTCTGCATCACGGTGATAATCTCTGCATCACGGTGATAATCTCTGCATCACGGTGATAATCTGCATCACGGTGATAATCTCTGCATCACGGTGATAATCTCTGCATCACGGTGATAATCTCTGCATCACGGTGATAATCTCTGCATCACGGTGATAATCTCGCATCACGGTGATAATCTCTGCATCACGGTGATAATCTGCATCACGGTGATAATTCGCATCGTGATATCCATCGGTGATAATCTCTGCATCACGGTGATAATCTCTGCATCACGGTGATAATTCTGCATCACGGTGATAACTCTGCATCACGGTGATAATCTCTGCATCACGGTGATAATCCTGCATCACGGTGATAATCCTGCATCACGGTGATAATCTCTGCATCACGGTGATAATCTCTGCATCTCGGTGATAATCTGCATCACAGTGATAATCTGCATCACGGTGATAATCTCTGCATCACGGTGATAATCTCTGCATCACGGTGATAATCTGCATCACGGTGATAATCTGCATCACGGTGATAATCTCTGCATCACGGTGATAATCTCTGCATCACGGTGATAATCTGCATCACGGTGATAATCTCTGCATCACGGTGATAATCTGCATCACGGTGATAACTCTGCATCACGGTGATAATCTCTGCATCACGGTGATAATCTCTGCATCACGGTGATAATCTCTGCATCACGGTGATAATCTCTGCATCACGGTGATAATCTCTGCATCACGTGTAATTCGCATACGTATCCTGCATCACGGTGATAATTCTGCATCACGGTGATAATCTCTGCTGATCACGGTGATAATCTCTGCATCGGTGATACTCGCATCACGGTGAAATCTGCATCACGGTATAATCTCGCACACGGTGATAATTCCATCACGGTGATAATCTCATCACGGTGATAATCCTGCATCGGTGATAATCGCATCCGGTGATAATCTGCATCACGTGATAATCTGCATCACGGTGATAATTCTGCATCACGGTGATAATTCATCCGGTGATAATCTCCATTGGTGATATCATCAGTGAAATTCTGCCGGTATAATCTCATCACGGTATAATCTGCATCACGGTGATAATCTCTGCATCCATCTGCATCACTATAATCTGCATCACGGTGATAATCTCTCATCACGGTGATAATCTCTCATCACGTGATATCTCTCATCACTATAATTCTCATCTATAATCTCTCATCCGTATTCTCTCATCACTATAATCTCCATCTGATAATTCGCAATCACGGTTATCTTCTGCATCTCCGTTACCTCTCTCCTCTATCTCTGCTCCGTACTCCTCCTCCTTCTTCTTGGTTCTCCTCCTCTCTTTCTCTGCTTCACGTCTATCTCTCTCCTCCATCCGTTTTATTCTCTCATCCTTTCCTGTCTCGGTGATATTCTCTGCATAGTATTTAAACTCACAATCCTTGTATTGGAAACTCACACACAATTGTATAAACAATAGTTAAGACATGTGATAATTCTGCATCTTGATCTCCACATTTCCTCCAGCTCTGGGGAAAGCCCAACCTTTCCCTCAGCTCTGGGAAATCCATCCAGGATAACTATCCTCATACACCGGGGTAACTCTTCTCTAGCCTCCATCCCTGATAACTCTAGCCACAACATACTGGTGACTCTGCCTCTGCCTCCATCCCTGCATACCTAGCCACTACATACGTGATAACTCTCTCTCATGCCTCCATCCTTGATTAACCTAGCTCACAAACCATGTGGTTAACTCCCTAGCTCATCCCTCGGATAACCTAGCCACAAACATTCGTGGATAACTCCTCTCTACCCTCCATCCCTGGTCCTAGCTCACAAACATCTGGAACTCCGCCTAGCCTCCATCCCTGGATAACCTAGCCACAAACATACGTGGGTAACTCCTCCTAGCCTCCATCCCTGGATAATCTAGCCACAAACATACGTGGGTAACTCCCGACTAAATGAATGTTCCTGCAGTGAGGCGCAGGTGTGAGAGGCAGCAGCAAGCAGCTCAGAGAGACATTAATGCCTCGCACTTAACAACAAAAAACAACACTTCTTTTCCACTCACAAAAGGCTCCACTGGTGGTGTTTGATGCCTGCATGATACACTGAGCTCTGAGTCCTAGCAGGAGAGACTCTGGAGCCCGACTGAGAAAGATGGGAGACAGAGCGAGGGAGAGAGATCGGATACCAGAAACGGGATGGAGGTATGCAAAGTGGGTAAGCCAGAGCTGTAAGCGCAGAGAGATGGGGTAATGCCTATGAGCATGGATAGAGCAAAATGGGATGATCTCTGAGGAAGCGAGGGAGAGAGAGATTGGGAGCTGCAGAGCAGGAGGATGCGACGAGGAGAATGGCGAGACGGGAGAGATGGGAGCCGAGCGAGGAGAGATGGGAGCCAGAGCGAGGAGATGGACCAGAGCGAGGGAGAGAGAGATGGGGAGCCAGAGCGAGGGAGAGAGAGAGATGGGGAGCCAGAGCGAGCGAGAGAGAGAGAGAGACACTATAGACATAAGATACATGCAAATTCTGCATACACATAAACCATACCACGGGTGGGGTTCGAACCCGCGGTCAAAGAGTCTCAAAACTCCAGACCGTCGCGTAAGCCACTGGGCCAGCTAGCTTCAATAAGATTCATCCAACTAGGTGTATTTCTACACCATAGGAAGGTTAACATAGGCACCACTGTGTCCACAAATGTGTCTTCCTCTCTCCCTCCCTCCTACACTGTCTCCCTCTCTCCCTCCCTCCTTCCTTCTCCCTCTCTCCCTCCCTCCTTCCTTCTCCCTTGTCTTCAATTCTCATAAATAAAAACCCGGACGGAAAACAAGGAAAAAGAAAATACACAAGAGCAAAATGAATAAATCATTAAAGACGAGGAAGAGAGAGTAAAGAGAGAAGTGAGGAGAGAGTAGAGTAGAGAGGTAAAGAGAGAAGTGAGGAGAGAGTATAGTAGAGAGAGAGAGAGTAAAGAGAAGTGAGGAGAGAGTATAGTAGAGAGAGAGAGAGGAGTAAGAAGGAGAAAGGAGTTGAAAAAAGCATAGAGTAAGAAGAGAGACAGAAGATATTTCTGTCTCATCCAGATTTACATTCCCCATCTATGTTTATGGAAGGAGGCGAGGATGGCAGGGATAGTAGGGATGGCAGGGATAGTAGGGATGGCAGGGATAGTAGGGATGGCAGGGTTAGTAGGGATGGCAGGGATAGTAGGGATGGCAGGAGGGACAGGTAGGTAGGGATAGTAGGGATAGTAGGGATGGCAGGGATAGTAGGATGGCAGGGATATAGGGATGGCAGGGATAGTAGGGATGGCAGGATAGTAGGGATGGCAGGGATAGTAGGGATGGCAGGGATAGTAGGGATGGCAGGGATAGTAGGGATGGCAGGGTTAGTAGGGATGGCAGGGATAGTAGGGATGGCAGGGATAGTAGGGATGGCAGGGATAGTAGGGATGGCAGGGATAGTAGGGATAGTAGGGATGGCAGGGATAGTAGGGATGGCAGGGATAATAGGGATGGCAGGGATAGTGGGGATGGCAGGGATAGTAGGGATGAGCAGGGATAGTAGGGATGGCAGGATAGTAGGGATGGCAGGGATAGTAGGGATGGCAGGGATAGTAGGGATGGCAGGATAGTAGGGATGGCGGGGATAGTAGGGATGGCAGGGATAGTAGGGATGGCAGGGATAGTAGGGATGGCAGGGATAGTAGGGATGGCAGGGATAGTAGGGATGGCAGGGATAGTAGGGATGGCAGGGATAGTAGGGATGGCAGGGATAGTAGGGATGGCAGGGATAGTAGGGATGACAGGGATAGTAGGATGCAGGGATAGTAGGGATGCAGGGATAGTAGGGATGGCAGGGATAGTAGGGATGACAGGGATAGTAGGGATGACAGGGATAGTAGGGATGGCAGGGATAGTAGGGATGGCAGGGATAGTAGGGATGACAGGGATAGTAGGGATGGCAGGGATAGTAGGGATGGCAGGGATAGTAGGGATGACAGGGATAGTAGGGATGCAGGATAGTAGGATGGCAGGGATAGTAGGGATGGCAGGATAGTAGGGATGCAGGGATAGTAGGGATGACAGGGATAGTAGGGATGGCAGGGATAGTAGGGATGACAGGGATAGTAAGATTGTAGTGTGAAGTCGAAGAATAGTAGGGATTACGACATATTATTAAATCTGATAGTTGACAAGTCTGAAGAATTGGAGAGGCAACAGAAGAATAAAGCACGGATAGATAACAGAGCGTCAAGGTTAACATGCAGAGGCCGACACGAAGATCACCTTAACAAGTTAACACAGGTTAACACAGGTTAACATGCAGGTTAACACAGGTTAACATGCAGGTTAACACAGGTTAACATGCAGGTTAACACAGGTTAACATGCAGGTTAACACAGGTTAACATGCAGGTTAACACAGGTTAACATGCAGGTTAACACAGTTAACACAGGTTAACATGCAGGTTAACACAGGTTAACATGCAGGTTAACACAGGTTAACATGCAGGCTAACACAGGTTAACAGCAGGTTAACACAGGTTAACATGCAGGTTAACACAGGTTAACATGCAGGTTAACACAGGTTAACATGCAGGTTAACACAGGTTAACATGCAGGTAAATAACAGCAGATTAACATGCAGGTTAACACAGGTTAACATGCAGGTTAACACAGGTTAACATGCAGGTTAACACAGGTTAACATGCAGGTTAACACAGGTTAACATGCAGGTTAACACAGGTTAACATGCAGGTTAACATGCAGGTTAACACAGGTTAACATGCAGGTTAACACAGGTTAACATGCAGGTTAACACAGGTTAACATGCAGGTTAACACAGGTTAACATGCAGGTTAACACAGGTTAACATGCAGGTTAACACAGGTTAACATGCAGGTTAACACAGGTTAACATGCAGGTTAACACAGGTTAACATGCAGGTTAACACAGGTTAACATGCAGATTAACACAGGTTAACATGCAGGTTAACACAGGTTAACATGCAGGTTAATACAGGTTAACATGCAGGTTAACAGGTTAACATGCAGGTTAACACAGGTTAACATGCAGGTTAACACAGGTTAACATACAGGTTAACACAGGTTAACATGCAGGTTAACACAGGTTAACATGCAGGTTAACACAGGTTAACATGCAGGTTAACACTGGTTAACATGCAGGTTAACACAGGTTAACACAGGTTAACATACAGGTTAACACATGTTAACACAGGTTAACACAGGTTAACATGCAGGTTAACACAGGTTAACACATGTTAACACAGGTTAACATACAGGTTAACACAGGTTAACACAGGTTAACATACAGGTTAACACATGTTAACACAGGTTAACATACAGGTTAACACAGGTTAACACATGTTAACACAGGTTAACATGCAGGTTAACACAGGTTAACACAGGTTAACATAGTTACAGGATAGACAACACAATAAGGAAACATTGACGAAATCAGAATATAAATTTTTTTGTCATTTAACAGAGAACATAAACAGAGGACGTAAACATTGAACATAAACAGAGGACGTAAACATTGAACATAAACAGAGGACGTAAACATTGAACATAAACAGAGAACGTAAACATTGAACATAAACAGAGGACGTAAACATTGAACATTAACAGAGGACGTAAACATTGAACATTAACAGAGGACGTAAACATTGAACATAAACAGAGGACGTAAACATTGAACATTAACAGAGGACGTAAACATTGAACATTAACAGAGGACGTAAACATTGAACATTAACAGAGGACGTAAACATTGAACATTAACAGAGGACGTAAACATTGAACATTAACAGAGGACGTAAACATTGAACATTAACAGAGGACGTAAACATTGAACATTAACAGAGGACGTAAACATTGAACATTAACAGAGGACGTAAACATTGAACATTAACAGAGGACGTAAACATTGAACATTAACAGAGGACGTAAACATTGAACATTAACAGAGGACGTAAACATTGAACATAAACAGAGGACGTAAACATTGAACATTAACAGAGGACGTAAACATTGAACATTAACAGAGGACGTAAACATTGAACATTAACAGAGGACGTAAACATTGAACATTAACAGAGGACGTAAACATTGAACATTAACAGAGGACGTAAACATTGAACATAAACAGAGGACGTAAACATTGAACATTAACAGAGGACGTAAACATTGAACATAAACAGAGGACGTAAACATTGAACATAAACAGAGGACGTAAACATTGAACATTAACAGAGGACGTAAACATTGAACATTAACAGAGGACGTAAACATTGAACATTAACAGAGGACGTAAACATTGAACATTAACAGAGGACGTAAACATTGAACATTAACAGAGGACGTAAACATTGAACATAAACAGAGGACGTAAACATTGAACATTAACAGAGGACGTAAACATTGAACATAAACAGAGGACGTAAACATTGAACATAAACAGAGGACGTAAACATTGAACATAAACAGAGGACGTAAACATAAACAGAGGACGTAAACAATGAACATTGTTACGCCTGGTCATCTTCCACATTACTTTGAGCAGGTATCACTTAATATATTGCTAACTTCCTTATTAAATGCTAAAACAAGCAAGTCCACTATATAATATTATCTGAGGCTTCATATAAAGTTACCAAATGGAATCATGTAAATTAATGTGCATAGTAAAATTATTTAATGTATTAGGTTAGGTATAAGAGTGCGAGATGTGACGCACCAGTGTCTGGTTAACACACTCACCCTCTAAGAGTATGTCACGTGACCTACCTTATGTCAGGTCACCCCTCCCACACTACTGGCAGTAGCAGCTGGTCTTCAACCCATGGTACATCTGGGAAACACTCTTGTAACAGAGCTTCATTCCTTTGATAAAGGCGTTAAAGGTGCTCAAAGTGGACATAGGTGTATCTCTCTGAATGGAGAAATTACCTTAAGGTCAAGGGTGTTGTTCTCTGTAAATAATTTCGCACTTGTAACGTACGAGAGAAAGACTTAATATTTTATTATTGATATGTTTCTAAGAAACAATGTGACAATTAAAAGGTCTTTGATTTTTTCTTGTGATTTTTATTCCCTAAGAAAAGAAGCAATGAGAAATTCTTTGCATTATTGCACCTAGATCTCTCTTCAGTGAGGAGGAGGACAGGTGGGCAATAACATAAACAGAGAACGTAAACACTTAACAGAGGACAGAAACGACTTAAAAAGAGGATATAAACAGAGAAACCCCCCTGAACCCCTACCAGGATAAAACTGTACTCGTGACCTTGAGGATAAAACTACTCGTGACCTTGAGGATAAAACTGTACTCGTGACCTTGAGGATAAAACTGTACTCGTGACCTTGAGGATAAAACTGTACTCGTGACCTTGAGGATAAAACTACTCGTGACCTTGAGGATAAAACTACTCGTGACCTTGAGGATAAAACTGTACTCGTGACCTTGAGGATAAAACTGTACTCGTGACCTTGAGGTTAAAACTGTACTCGTGACCTTGAGGATAAAACTGTACTCGTGACCTTGAGGATAAAACTGTACTCGTGACCTTGAGGATAAAACTACTCGTGACCTTGAGGATAAAACTGTACTCGTGACCTTGAAGATAAAACTGTACTCGTGACCGTGAGGATAAAACTGTACTCGTGACCTTGAAGATAAAACTGTACTCGTGACCTTGAAGATAAAACTGTACTCGTGACCTTGCGGATAAAACTGTACTCGTGACCTTGCGGATAAAACTGTACTCGTGTTCTTGAGGATAAAACTGTACTCGTGACCTTGAGGATAAAACTGTACTCGTGACCTTGAGGATAAAACTGTACTCGTGACCTTGAAGATAAAACTGTACTCGTGACCTTGAAGATAAAACTGTACTCGTGACCTTGCGGATAAAACTGTACTCGTGTTCTTGAGGATAAAACTGTACTCGTGACTTTGAGGATAAAACTGTACTCGTGACCTTGAGGATAAAACTGTACTCGTGACCTTGAGGATAAAACTACTCGTGACCTTGAGGATAAAACTGTACTCGTGACCTTGAGGATAAAACTACTCGTGACCGTGAGGATAAAACTGTACTCGTGACTTTGAGGATACAACTGTACTCGTGACCGTGAAGATAAAACTGTACTCGTGACTTTGAGGATAAAACTGTACTCGTGACCTTGAAGATAAAACTGTACTCGTGACTTTGAGGATAAAACTGTACTCGTGACCTTGAGGATAAAACTGTACTCGTGACCTTGAGGATAAAACTACTCGTGACCTTGAGGATAAAACTGTACTCGTGACCTTGAGGATAAAACTGTACTCGTGACCTTGAAGATAAAACTGTACTCGTGACTTTGAGGATAAAACTGTACTCGTGACCTTGAGGATAAAACTGTACTCGTGACCTTGAGGATAAAACTACTCGTGACCTTGAGGATAAAACTGTACTCGTGATTTTGAGGATAAAACTGTACTCGTGACCTTGAGGATAAAACTGTACTCGTGACCTTGAGGATAAAACTACTCGTGACCTTGAGGATAAAACTGTACTCGTGACCTTGAGGATAAAACTGTACTCGTGACCTTGAAGATAAAACTGTACTCGTGACTTTGAGGATAAAACTGTACTCGTGACTTTGAGGATAAAACTGTACTCGTGACTTTGAGGATAAAACTGTACTCGTGGGTGTGGGGGTGATGGCAGGTGTGGGGAGTGTGGGGGTGATGGCAGGTGTGGGGAGTGTGGGGATGATGGCAGGTGTGGGGAGTGTGGGGGTGATGGCAGGTGTGGGGAGTGTGGGGGTGATGGCAGGTGTGGGGGTGATGGCAGGTGTGGGGAGTGTGGGGGTGATGGCAGGAGTGGGGGTGATGGCAGGTGTGGGGTGTGGGGGTGATGGCAGGGTTCCAAGTCTGGCTCTTCTCCATATCACCCATCCAGTCTCTCCAAGTTATTACTACAACCTAACAATCACCCACCCATCAATCTACCTAACAATCACCCATCTAACAATCACCCACCCATCAATCTACCTAACAATCACCCACCCATCAATCTACCTAACAATTACCCATCTATCAATCACCCACGTAACAATTACCCACCTAACCATCACACTACAGTCTAGTGATGTATCGGATATCCGCATCCGCATTTTACTGTAAACAGATATCCGCACCCGCATCCGAAATCCGCGTAACATCCGCACAATTTCTTACATCCACATCCGCAAATTAAGTAAGACATCCTCATTCACATCCGCATCCGTGGATATCTAAATTTTCACCTCCGATACATCTCTACACGGTGACGGCACTCACCCACCTAACAATCACTCAACAATCACCCAACTAACAATCACAGAACAATCACCCAACTAACAATCACAGAACAATCACCCAACTAACAATCACAGAACAATCACCCACCTAACAATCACAGAACAATCACCCAATTAACAATCATCCACCTAACAATCACTCAACAATCACCCAACTAACAATCACAGAACAATCACCCACCTAACAATCACAGAACAATCACCCACCTAACAATCACAGAACAATCACCCAACTAACAATCACCCACCTAACAATCACAGAACAATCACCCAACTAACAATCACAGAACAATCACCCAAATAACAATCACAGAACAATCACCCAACTAACAATCACCCACCTAACAATCACCCAACTAACAATCACCCACCTAACATTCACAGAACAATCACCCAACTAACAATCACGCACCTAACAATCACAGAACAATCACCCAACTAACAATCACCCACCTAACAATAACAGAACAATCACCCAACTAACAATCACCCACCTAACAATCACAGAACAATCACCCAACTAACAATCACCCATCTAACAATAACAACAATCACCCAACTAACAATCACCCACCTAACAATCACTCAACAATCACCCACCTAACAATCACTCAACAATAACCCACCAAACAATCACCCACCTAACGATCACACATCACCCACCTAACGATCACACATCACCCACCTAACAATCACCCACCTAACAATCACTCAACAATCACCCACCTAACAATCACTCAACAATCACCCACCAAACAATCACCCACCTAACGATCACACATCACCCACCTAACAATCACTCAACAATCACCCACCTAACAATCACTCAACAATCACCCACCAAACAATCACTCAACAATCACCCACCTAACAATCACTCAACAATCACCCACCAAACAATCACTCAACAATCACCCACCAAACAATCACTCAACAATCACCCACCAAACAATCACTCAACAATCACCCACCTAACAGTCCTCAAGTTCCTACTCCCACACAAACTACGATAAGGTTCATCTTGCCATACGAAATCCAAATAAATTGATCATAAAACACCAATATCTTATCTGGATAAACAGAGGAGGCGGGTAAATACAAGGAAGATAAGCCCTTAAGGACTAGCGGCGGAGAGCTCAATGTTGGTTAAAACACCAAGAGCCTCTCGTCAAGCAGAATTATGGCGTCTTTCTTGGAAAAATGGCGGAAGATCTGGCACTAAGCCGGCTTGGTCGTCCTGCCAAATGTTGATGGTGCTGGTGGTGCTGGTGCTGGTGGCGCTAGTGTTGGTGGTACTGGTGGTGCTGGTGGTGGCAGGACTGGTAGTGCTGGTCTTGCTATTGCCGCTACTGTCGTTACTGTTGCTACTGCTTATGTGGCTGTTGTTGCTGTTGATGCTGCTGCCGTTACTACTGTTGCTTCTGCTTCTATGGCTCCTATTGCCTTTATTGCTGCTGCCGGTACTGCTGTTGCTGCTGCCGGTACTGCTGTTGCTGCTGCCGGTACTGCTGTTGCTGCTGCCGGTACTGCTGTTGCTGCTGCCGGTACTGTTGATGCTGCTGCCAGTACTGCTGTTGCTGCTGCCGGTACTGCTGTTGCTGCTGCCGGTACTGCTGTTGCTGCTGCCGGTACTGCTGTTGCTGCTGCCGGTACTGCTGTTGCTGCTGCCGGTACTGCTGTTGCTGCTGCCGGTACTGTTGATGCTCGCCGGTACTGCTGATGCTGCTGCCGGTACTGTTGTTGCTGCTGCCGGTACTGCTGTGCTGCTGCCGGTACTGTTGTTGCTGCTGCCGGTACTGCTGTTGCTGCTGCCGGTACTGCTGTTGCTGCTGCCGGTACTGCTGTTGCTGCTACCGGTACTGTTGATGCTGCTGCCGGTACTGCTGTTGCTGCTGCCGGTACTGCTGTTGCTGCTGCCGGTACTGCTGTTGCTGCTGCCGGTACTGCTGTTGCTGCTGCCGGTACTGCTGTTGCTGCTGCCGGTACTGTTGATGCTGCTGCCGGTACTGTTGATGCTGCTGCCGGTACTGTTGTTGCTGCTGCCGGTACTGCTGTTGCTGCTGCCGGTACTGTTGTTGCTGCTGCCGGTACTGCTGTTGCTGCTGCCGGTACTGCTGTTGCTGCTGCCGGTACTGCTGTTGCTGCTACCGGTACTGTTGATGCTGCTGCCGGTACTGCTGTTGCTGCTGCCGGTACTGCTGTTGCTGCTGCCGGTACTGCTGTTGCTGCTGCCGGTACTGCTGTTGCTGCTGCCGGTACTGCTGTTGCTGCTGCCGGTACCTGCTGCCGGTACTGCTGTTGCTGCTGCCGGTACTGTTGATGCTGCTGCCGGTACTGCTGTTGCTGCTGCCGGTACTGCTGTTGCTGCTGTCGGTACTGCTGTTGCTGCTGCCGGTACTGCTGTTGCTGCTGTCGGTACTGCTGTTGCTCCTGCCGGTACTGCTGTTGCTGCTGCCGGTACTGTTGTTGCTGCTGCCGGTACTGCTGTTGCTGCTGCCGGTACTGCTGTTGCTGCTGCCGGTACTGCTGTTGCTGCTGCCGGTACTGTTGATGCTGCTGCCGGTACTGTTGATTCTGCTGCCGGTACTGCTGTTGCTGCTGCCGGTACTGTTGATGCTGCTGCCGGTACTGCTGATGCTGCTGCCGGTACTGTTGATTCTGCTGCCGGTACTGCTGTTGCTGCTGCCGGTACTGCTGTTGCTGCTGCCGGTACTGCTGTTGCTGCTGCCGGTACTGCTGTTGCTGCTGCCGGTACTGTTGTTGCTGCTGCCGGTACTGTTGTTGCTGCTGCCGGTACTGTTGTTGCTGCTGCCGGTACTGCTGTTGCTGCTGCCGGTACTGCTGTTGCTGCTGCCGGTACTGCTGTTGCTGTTTCCGGTACTTCTGCTGCTGCTGCCGGTACTGTTGATGCTGCTGCTGGTACTGCTGATGCTGCTGCCGATACTGCTGTTGATGCTGCCGGTACTGTTGTTGCTGCTGCCGGTACTGCTGATGGTGCTGCCGGTACTGCTGATGCTGCTGCCGGTACTGTTGATGCTGCTGCCGGTACTGCTGATGCTGCTGCCGGTACTGTTGATGCTGCTGCCGGTACTGCTGTTGCTGCTGCCGGTACTGCTGTTGCTGCTGTTGCTGCTGCCGGTACCGCTGTTGCTGCTGCCGGTACGCTGTTGCTGCTGCCGGTACTGCTGTTGCTGCTGCCGGTACTGTTGTTGCTGCTGCCGGTACTGCTGTTGCTGCTGCCGGTACTGCTGTTGCTGCTGCCGGTACTGCTGTTGCTGCTGCCGGTACTGCTGTTGCTGCTGCCGGTACTGTTGTTGCTGCTGCCGGTACTGTTGTTGCTGCTGCCGGTACTGCTGTTGCTGCTGCCGGTACTGCTGTTGCTGCTGCCGGTACTGCTGTTGCTGCTGCCGGTACTGCTGTTGCTGTTTCCGGTACTGTTGTTGCTGCTGCCGGTACTGTTGTTGCTGCTGCCGGTACTGTTGTTGCTGCTGCCGGTACTGCTGTTGCTGCTGCCGGTACTGTTGTTGCTGCTGCCGGTACTGCTGTTGCTGCTGCCGGTACTGCTGTTGCTGTTTCCGGTACTGTTGTTCAGGATATTCCCACCTGACATTCTTGTATGGATTGGAACCTATCACATTCACCATACAGGAATAACAATCGTCCTGGTGGGTTCTGGGTTCTTCCCACCACAGACACACAACTTTAAACTTTTCCTTCGCCCATTTTCCACTGTCTTAAGCATTCTACACAGGTTTTGCAAACCATATGGGGAGCCCAAGACTTGACTTGTTCTCCAAGTGCCACTCCAAAATAAGCAAGATAAACTTGTTTTCTGTGATGTTTGTTTCTTTGTTTTTTCAAAGAGTATTCGCCACAAATGTAACAAATTACATTGGGATTGTTTAAGCAGACTCTTCTTAAAGAACTCTTGATGCAACTCCTTTCATTAAATATTAAATCATTATTTAAAACTATCTGTATATACAAATTGTCACTACATATACACTCGTTATGGCATACCTACCCTCTTAATTGAGGTAGGTTTGCAATATCTCACAAACTAGAGTCAATTTGAAAACACCTACTGCCGTTTTCGAAATCAGCAACCCCAAAATACCCTTAATACCTTCATATATCTGTGGCAACGAGTTTTTTATCGACCAGTGACAGAAGCATGATAATGTGTGATTACATTCATATATTATCATGCTTCTCTTACTTCATTTCTTTCTCCAACAAAGAAATTATTTTTTTTTAACTCTCGCTTCTTGAAGACAAATGTTGAGAGAACGTTTCGCTCTCTGCACAGCTTTATTAAACCATATTTCTAAAACAAAATTGTTGCCCGGAATAATGCCATGGCAACATACTTCCCGCCGACCTTACACCCACCTCCAGCCTCTCTCAATATCTCTCTCTCTCTCTCTCTCTCTCTCTCTCTCTCTCTCTCTCTCTCTCTCTCTCTCTCTCTCTCTCTCTCTTTCCTCTCCTTCTCTCATTTTCTTCCTCCTCTCTCTTTCTCCTTCTCTCTATCCTCTCCCTCTCTCTCATTCTTCACTTTTTTTTACAGGGTTCGACAAGGTTAGGTTAAGGATCCCTAGCTTTATTGACAAGCTATTTACAAGTTAAGGGTTCCTAACTTTATTGACAAGCTAAGAGCTGTTACCCACATCAGTTCATCTCTCTCTCTCTCTCTCTCTCTCTCTCTCTCTCTCTCTCTCTCTCTCTCATGTTTCCATTCACTAAACACTTGAGTCTCTTAAAAAGTGGCTCGCTTCTGCTCTAGGATGCTCAGGTCATACGTACTTCAGTACTCGTCATGCAATGTCGTATACATATATACTTGTGTACACATAACGTGCAACCCAGCATTGCCGTGAGGGACACATGGACAGAGTAGCAGGTCACCAGCAGGTGGTGGAGTGGAAGAGTATATGCACCCACACTGGTGGAGATGGAATGGAATGTCACCAGCATTGCTGTGGTGGAGATGGAAGTGGTTATATGTCACCCAGCATTCGGCTGAGATGGAAGTAATGTCACAGCATTGCAGTGGTGGTGAAGTAATGTCACCCCAGCTGTTAATATGTAATGTCACCGACAGGTCGAACCTTGCAACCCTGAGGAATGTCAAGGAGGTCTGACAGGTGGTCCGTACAGAGTATTAAGTGTCCTGGGAGACGTATGGAGGGTGTAGAAGTGTCGGGGAGGGATGGAGGGTAGGTGTCACTGTCAGTACAGTGATAGTACATAAGTTCAGTGAGTAGCTTATAACCATTACTGAGTCATGAGTGACTGTTGGCCGTTACAACGATGACCTAAGCAGTGTCAAAGGTCAGTCTTCGAATATGAAGTTCCTTGACCCTCAGCAGGCAGAAACCATCGAGTGAGCATAGAGATAGGTCAGGCTGCTCTGGGCTCTGTGTAAACCCATATATATACTCCAATATACCGTAACCACCCTAAGCTCGTCTGTTCATTACCTAATCTACGAAAGACACCCCTCGCAACATAGGAAGTGTCTGTGAGAGTAATGGAGGGGTGTAGGAAGTGTCTGGAGAGTAATGGAGGGGTGTGGGAAGCGTCTGGGAGAGTAATGGAGGGGTGTGTGGAAAGTGTCTGCTAGAACACCCTGGTATCCCCCTTTGTGTATCCCTAGAACCTTCTATATATCTCTATCTCTATTAGCGGGTAGATCTAATTATTATATTTTTTTTATTTCGTATAGGCTAGCCTAGCATTCTTATAAAGTCTTTACCAGCTAATCTACACTCAAAATTTCCTTGACAAACGTGCTGTATTTCTTCAAAATAATATTTGAGCATTGTTTCTGTATTGTTTATCAGCCTAGTATTAAATGTAACTGTATTTAGGAGTCAATGTTTGTATCAGTTAAAGAACATAACCTGTTTTAACATAGTCTGAAAATATAGCCTGTCTTAACAGTTTAAGAATATAGCCTAAATATGGTCTAAAAACATGGAGTGGGAACATAGGTCGATAATATAGGAGAACAGACTGAGAATGTATGCTGAGAACATAGGCTAAGAACATAGCCTAAGAACATAGACTAAGAACATAGCCTAAGAACATAGCCTAAGAACATAGCCTAAGAACATAGGCTAAGAACATAGGCTAAGAACATAGCCTAAGACCATAGGCTAAGAACATAGCCTAAGAACATAGGTTAAGAACATAGGTTAAGAACATAGGCTAAGAACATAGGCTAAGAATATAGGCTGAGAACATAGCCTAAAAACATAGGCTAAGAACATAGCCTAAGAACATAGGCTAAGAACATAGCCTAAGAACATAGCTAAGAACATAGGTTAAGAACATAGCCTAAGAACATAGGCTAAGAACATAGGCTGAGAACATAGCCTAAAAACATAAGCTAAGAACATGACCTAAGAACATGGCCTAAGAACATAGCCTAAGAACATAGACTGAGAACATAGCCTAATAATAGGACGTGCCATAATGTAAGCTAAGGAGAGAGAGAAACGTGAGAGTCATGGTCTTACCCCCCTGGTAAGGCTGCATCCTGCCTTAACAACATACAGGTTGTGTTGTCTGGCCACCTCCTTAAAGCTGAGCCTAGCTGCACTACCCCTTACCACCATCCCATCCTCCCCAGTCCCAGCAGCCAGGAATTCCTGCCTGACCATTCCAAATTCCAACCAGGACCATCAAGCCAGCCATGAGGAGAAAATGCCACATATTAATCACAAGGGATTGCCTTGTCAACTTTTTAAACCTTTAGTCTCTCGTCTGGTCAACATTCCATCATATTTTTTTTTTACGTACAATAATGAAATACCAACATATTTTTTCTTTTTTTAAACGCCACAAAAAAAATTATAAATAATTTTGTCTTTTCTAATTCAATTAAAATAATCAGTGTGAAACTAGGATAATTGAAAGGTGTAAAAACACTTTTGAGTTGAGTTGTAAAATTTAATAACCAGGAGAAAGTTTGGTCGCTGAGTCAATTTAAAACAATGGGGATGACCTTAGTTGGTTTATTGGGTTTAAAAAACAAAAAAACACAATACCGTGACTGTAACAATACATAAATAACCCGCACGTAGGAGAGAGGAGCTTACCACCACGTTTCGGTCCGTCTTGGATCGAAACATCGTTTTCCCTGGGTAGGTTGGGGTTGTATTAGAGAGGGACCTGCAGGTCTAGTGCAGGTCAAGTGCAGGTCTTGTGTAGGTCTAGTGCAGGTCTCGTGCAGGCCTCGTGCAGGTCTAGTGCAGGCTAGTGCAGGCTCTGTGCAGGTCTGTGCAGGCCATGCAGGCTCTGCAGTCAGTGCAGGCTCGCAGGTCGTGCAGGTCAGTGCAGGTCTCGTGCAGGTCTAGTGCAGGTCTCGTGCAGGCTCGTGCAGGTGCAGGTCAAGTGCAGGTCTCGTGCAGGTCGCAGGTCTAGTGCAGGCCTAGTGCAGGTCTCGTGCAGGTCTAGTGCAGGTCTAGTGCAGGCCTCGTGCAGGTCTAGTGCAGGTCTCGTGCAGGCCTCGTGCAGGTCTAGTGCAGGTCTCGTGCAGGTCTAGTGCAGGCCTCGTGCAGGTCTAGTGCAGGCCTCGTGCAGGCCTCGTGCAGGTCTAGTGCAGGCTCTCGTGCAGGCCTCGTGCAGGTCTAGTGCAGGCCTCGTGCAGGTCTAGTGCAGGCCTCGTGCAGGCTCGTGCAGGTCTAGTGCAGGTCTCGTGCAGGCTCTGCAGGTCTATGCAGGCCCCGTGCAGGTCTAGTGCAGGCTCGTGCAGGCAGTGCCCTCGTGCAGGTCTAGTGCAGGCCTCGTGCAGGTCTAGTGCAGGCCTCGTGCAGGTCTAGTGCAGGCCTCGTGCAGGTCTAGTGCAGGCTCGTGCAGGTCTAGTGCAGGTCTCGTGCAGGTCTAGTGCAGGTCTCTGCAGGTCTAGTGCAACTCTCAGACAGGTCTCACTAACTCTCAGCACTATCATCTCGTGTTACTCTCTAGATACCCAGTAGATCTCTACTTCCACTTATATGATCTTCCCACTGTGTGGGCGAAACGTAGTCAGTAAAGGATCACTCCATTTGTGTTTGTTTCCTTATCTCCAGGGTGACAGCACACTGCTAATGTATCTAATTTTGCTAAATTAAAAAAAATCCCTCTGTGTGTCTATACCCTTCCTCTACAACTTATAACCTCCCTCCCTCCGTCTCCCTACATACTCCCTCTACACCTCACGTTCTCCCTCCAGTCGATATATAAAGGGGAGGGGAGAAGGAACTATAGGAAAGGTGCTGGAAGGGCGACCAAAAAGTCATTGTGACCAGGGAAGGAAATTCTAGGGTGTCAGACCTTAATTAAGGAGGGAGGAAGGAAGGGCTTTTTAAGGTATGGGCATTGAATCATGAAGAAGGGAGAGAGGTGGTGATATTGCAGAAGGGAGGGATGAGTAGGGAGGGAAGGAGAAAGGAATGATGGAGGACAGGAAGAGTTTTAGTTGATGTGGCAGTTGGTTGCAGACATGGGACAGAATGGAAGAAGGGCGGAGATGAAGGGATGGAGGAAGGAAGGGAGAAATAGAGTTAGGAAGAAAGGAAGGGAGGGGAACAGATTTGAAAACGATATGACAGCCAAAGAAACACCTAGCAAGGCTGGAGGTGCTTACACCCAGCTTTGCAAAACACTACACACCAACATGTAAGGAACTCAGACCACTGCACTAGGCTCCCATCACTGACTTGCCACCAGAGGCGGAGCACAACACAACACAACACTGCATAACACACTCATTACCACTCACAATGTTTTTATTAAAAAAATACAACATAGTGAGCAAGTGCTTCAGTGGGCACGAAAATGCGTGAAACTCTTAAGAGAAAACTAGAAGAGAGAGAAAGAGAGAGGACTCGTGTGCGAGGTGAAGCGAGAGGCAGACACCTGGGTCACTCATTAGATCATTTTTTTATATATGAAGGAAAGTGTCAAGACTGACGAGCACCTTCACTTATAAGGGCACTCAGCACTCTCTTGCTTCACTTATAAGGGCACTCAGCACTCTCTTGCTTCACTTATAAGGCACTCAGACTCTCGCTTACTTATAGGGCACTCAGACTCTGCTCACTTATAAGGGCACTCAGCACTCTCTTGCTTCACTTATAAGGGCACTCAGCACTCTCTTGCTTCACTTATAAGGGCACTCAGCACTCTCTTGCTTCACTTATAAGGGCACTCAGCACTCTCTTGCTAACAAGAACTATGAAACTACTTTATAATATTCTGAATAAAATTAGGTAAATAGACACATATGCAACTAATGTGGCATTTTACTGTGGCAAGGTTTCTCTTCTGGAGAGCGAAACGTCGCCACAATAAAATGTCACATTAGTTGCATCTGTGTCCATTTACCCAACATTGTGTCGGTAATTCTACCATTATTACTAAAACTCTGTAACAAAACCAAAGCGCTCACAGACACACAACACAGACGCCCCTCACCAGCATCATGTCCCCGTCAGGACGTGCAGATTCAAATTCAAATTCAAAATTCAAATTCTTTATTTCATGTAATACAAGGTGGGGGGTACTTATAGTTATACATTAAAGTTGATATTACAAGATGGCCAATAATATGCCTAGGTATGCCTAGGCTTTTCAGGCAGTCTTATGATAGGTCTTACTCAATAGCTATACAATGAATATACAGATTGTTAGGTTAGGTTAGGTTAGGTTTACAAAATTTAGGTACTGGAATTTAAACATTGAGAATTTAACAATTAGTATAAGAAGTTAGCAATTAGTTTATATATTAATGATAAAGGTGATATATTGGCATAATATAGTTTCTATATTGGAGTGTCTTAGGCAAACTTATGACTAGCTTAAGTATTATGAAGCAGTAGTTGTATTAGAATTTTGGTTAGAACTGTGCAAATTAAGGGAATCACAGATATCAATAAGTGTATTTTGCTGTGGTTAATAATGTGCAATTAAGGAGAATCACAGATATCAATAAGTGTATTTTGCTGTGATATGTGCAAGATAAAGTAGTTTCGTATGGTTAGCTACCGGTTGGGTGCGTAAGTGAGATAAGATGTTTTTTAATGGTGCTTTTGAAAATGGAGGTTGTGTCTGCAGTTCTAGAGTTTTCAGGCGGGGAGTTCCAGGTTTTAGGCCCTTTTATGCGCATTGAATTTTTGTATAGATTTAGTCGGACACGGGGAATGTCAAAGAGATGTTTATGTTTGGTATTATGTCTATGGGTCCTGTCACAACTGTCAAGAAAGTGTTTTAGCTCAGGGTTAAAGTTGGAATTAATGGTTCTATAAATGTAGATAGCAGAGTAGTAAGTATGGATGTTCTGGACAGTGAGTAGGTTTAGGTCTTTGAAGAGTGGGGGGTGTGCTGCCTAGCGTTGGATTGTGTGATAATTCTTACTGCGGCTTTTTGTTGGGTTATTATTGGCTTTAGGTGGGTAATTGCTGTTGATCCCCATGCACAAATGGCATATGTGAGGTAGGGATAGATGAGTGAGTAGTATAGTGTGAGTAGGGCTGATTGTGGTACATAATACCGTATCTTAGAGAGGATCCCCACAGTTTTGGACACTTTCTTTGATATGTGTTGGATATGGGTGCTGAATTTCAGGCTGCTGTCAAGGTGAAGGCCCAGGAACTTGCCCTCGTTATGTCTAGCAATAGGTGTAGAGTTGATCTTAATGTTTAATTGTGGATCATCTGTTCTGTTGCCAAACATAATATAGAAGGTCTTATCAGTGTTGAGTGTAAGTTTATTGGCTGTCATCCATGTTGATATTTTTATTAATTCGTCGTTAACAATGGTATTAAGCGTGGCAAGGTTTGTGTGGGAGATGACATAAGTTGTGTCGTCAGCAAAGAGTATTGGTTTCAGGTGTTGTGATACATTGGGAAGATCATTGATGTATAAGAGGAAGAGCAGGGGACCAAGGACACTTCCTGCGGTACGCCGGTGTCTAGTGGTAGTGTCGTGGAGGATGTGTCTTTAATAGTGACATACTGGTACCTATTAGTGAGGTAGGATTTGAGGTATGCTAGTGCATGACCTCTTATTCCATAGTGGTCAAGTTTGTGGAGTAGGATACCGTGGTTTACTGTGTCAAAAGCTTTCCTTAAGTCAATAAAAAGTCCTAGTGGATATTCCTTATTTTCAAGTGCTGTGTAAAGCAGGTCTATCATTTTTACTATTGCATCGTTAGTGCTTTTATTTTTCCTGAAGCCAAATTGGCAGGGGCTGAGTATGCTTTGTGTAGTTATAAAGAGTATAATCTCTTGTGCACAGGTTTCTCGAATATTTTGGATAGCAATGGTAGATTTGATATAGGCCTATAGTTATTTACGTCTGTAGGGTCACCACCTTTGTGTATTGGTGTAACCCTTGCTGTTTTGAGTAGTGTTGGGAAGGTGCTAGTTTCTAATGATTTGTTAAAAAGTAAAGAAATAGGATATGAAAGGACATGAGCAGCTCGTTTGTATATTAAGGGTGGAACTTGAGACAGATGTCCTGATTTATTTTTAAGTGACTTGATTATCATGGAGACTTCAGTGGGTTCTGTAGGTGCAAGATATAAGGAGGATGGGAAATTCCCATCTAGGTAATCACTTGCTCGGGCATTGGTATCTGGAATTTTACTGACAAGATTTGATCCTATAGTTGAGAAGAAGTCATTTATCTTGTTTACTGTATCAATAGGCTGTAGTGGTGTTTCGTTTGGTTTAGTTAGGACAATATCCCTATTTTTTTTACAGTTTGTGGGTGCCCATAATCTGTGAGAGTGTTTTCCAGGTCTTTTTATATCTCCTCTTGTTTCAGATGGTGAGGATGACAAGCTGTTGGGAACACGAAAGCCAGAAGACTGCTGGATGCTGCAAAAACACTCATAAAAAGACGAAAATGGTTCGACAATAGACTGCTAGAGATCGGCGATGGCAACTCTAGGCAAGTAAAGATGGGTATATGCCACCACCACGAGGCAGGATGCAATCTTCAGGAGTAAGGAGTTTCGTGGGGTGAGCGTCATACTGAATCAACCTCGCGAGGCATGAACGACAACACCAGAGGCTTGTGCCAGGCTGACATGTATAAGTTATTGAATGCAGAGTCATGAACTAGTCAGGAGTCCCTAAGAATAGCAACACACGTAGGTACCACTAACCCTCGAGTGCTCAACACGAAGACCCCAGGATAACACAAGCCAGGCAAAGTGGCTTGCTTCCTTTATGGGTCCTTGGGTGCTTTGATAGCATGCATCCCACAGCAGTCAACTTACACCTAGGTATCTCTTAGTACTAGATAACCAGAAGGTATCACACATCCCTCCTCGCCTAGAACTGAGCCCAGATCCTTCGTTTGTGAGCCGAACGCGCTACCATAGCGATAGGAGGTAGCTGAGAAACACAGGAAGAACACAAGTTGGCCATTAAACTTCTTCAAGAGGTGAACTAGAAGGTAAGTAAAGGCTTTAAGTTGTCACCCACCACACTGACCCCAGGAAACCTTACATAAGACACCACCACCACGTACAACATTCTCACAAGACACCACCACCACGTACAGCATTCTCACAAGACACCACCACCACGTACAGCATTCTCACAAGACACCACCACGTACAACATTCTCACAAGACACCACCACCACGTACAACATTCTCACAAGACACCACCACCACGTACAGCATTCTCACAAGACACCACCACCACAATACGACAACATATTCTCACAAGACACCACACACGTACAACATTCTACAGACACCACACCGTACAACATTCTCACAAGACACCACCACCACGTACAGCATTCTCACAAGACACCACCACCACGTACAGCATTCTCACAAGACACCACCACCACGTACAACATTCTCACAAGACACCACCACCACGTACAACATTCTAAACACACACGTACACATTCTCACAAGACACCACACGTACAACATTCTCACAAGACACCACCACCACGTACAACATTCTCACAAGACACCACCACCACGTACAACATTCTCACAAGACACCACCACCACGTACAACATTCTCACAAGACACCACCACCACGTACAGCATTCTCACAAGACACCACCACCACGTACAACATTCTCACAAGACACCACCACCACGTACAACATTCTCACAAGACACCACACACGTACAACATTCTCAAAGACACCACACCACGTACAACATTCTTACAAGACACCACCACCACGTACAGCATTCTCACAAGACACCACCACCACGTACAGCATTCTCACAAGACACCACCACCACGTACAACATTCTCACAAGACACCACCACCACGTACAGCATTCTCACAAGACACCACCACCACGTACAGCATTCTCACAAGACACCACCACCACGTACAACATTCTCACAAGACACCACTACCACGTACAACATTCTCACAAGACACCACTACCACGTACAACATTCCCACAAGCACTGATCAACACACACACACACACAAGATAACAGCTCTCGGTCCTGAACATGGCACCGTCCAAGAGCAAAGAGGTGACGCACAAGGAAGAATGCATTTTCAAGAGTGACATTGAGAGAGTAAGAGTCTTCAGGCTCTTACTTTACTCTCGGAGGTTAAGAGTGAGAGTAAGAGTCTTTAGAGGTTAAGAGTGACCGTAAGAGAGTAAAACAAGTGTTCAGTGATCAAGAGTGACGGTAAGAGAGTGAAACAAGAGTCTTCAATAGTGAGAAAGAGTCATCTGAGAGTCTCAGTACAGGTCAGGAATGAACCACAACATTGCCTAGGGGGATGAAAGACAGGGGTCTCAGAGATGTAGCTCAACACTGTTACTGTCACTCTCACCTAGCCTCCCCCTTCCCACTTCCCTATCCTCTCTCATCGTTCCTTCCATCTATATTTATCCCTCCCTATCTATCCTTCCTTATCTATCCTTCCCTACCTATCTGTCCCTACCTATCCTTCCCTCCTATCTCTCCCTACCTATCTGTCCCTACCTATCCTTCCCTCCATATCTATCTCTCCCTACCTATCTGTCCCTACCTATCCTTCCCTCCCTATCTATCTCTACCTATCCCTCCTTACCTGTCCTTCCCTCCCTATCTATTCCTACCTATATATCCTTCCCTTCATATCTATCCCTATATCTCTCTCCCTACCTATCTATCCTTTCCTTCATATCTATCCCTGTATCTCTATCTCCCTATCTATCCCTACCTCCCTATCTTCATCTCCCGATCTATCCCTTCCCCTATCTATTCCTCCTTCCCTCCCTATCCCTACTTTCCTATCTATCCTTCCCTGTCTATATTTAATTATCTGTCCCTCCCTTCCTATATATCCATCTTCTTCCTATTTCTCCTTCCCATGTATCCCTACCTTATCTATCTCTACCTCCCTATTCTAGCTATGCCTACTTCCCTATTATCTACCCTCCCCTTCCTATATATCCCTCCCTCTCTCCCTATCTATATATCCTCCCTACTAATCCTCCTACTATCTATCCCTCCTCTCTCCCTATCTATTTTATCCTCTCTCTCCTATCTATCTATCCTCCTCTCTCTCTCCCTATCTATCTATCCCTCACTCTATCTATCTATCCCTTCCTCTCTCCCTATTTATATATCCCTCCCTCTCTCCCTATCTATCCTCCATCTTACTCCATTATCTATCCCTCCCTCTCTCCCTATCTATCTATCCCTCCCTCCCTATCTATCTATCCTCACTCTCCTATCTATATCCTCCCTCTTATTCATCTATCTCCTCTCTCTATCTATCTATCCTCTCTCTCCTATCTATCTATCCCTCCCTCTCTCCCTATCTATCTATCCCTCCCTCTCTCCCTATCTATCTATCCCTCCCTCTCTCCCTATCTATCTATCCCTCCCTCTCTCCCTATCTATCTATCCCTCCCTCTCTCCCTATCTATCTATCCCTCCCTCCTTCCTCCTTCATGTTAATGTGAGGGCTCTTGTCTAAAGTGGCAGTTCTTTATAACCAGCCTTCACTTGTCTTGTTATAATGTGTAGAGGTACTTCTGGAGGGAGGAGTGAGGGGGGAGGGGGAGCATGGAGTTGCACCATTCATTACTACCAGCAATAACATATACCACCATTCATGACTACCAGCAATAACATATACCACCATTCATTACTACCAGCAATAACATATACCACCATTCATTACTACCAGCATAACATATACCACCATTCATTACTACCAGCAATAACATATACCACCATTCATTACTACCAGCAGTAACATATACCACCATTCATGACTACCAGCAGTAACATATACCACCATTCATTACTACCAGCAATAACATATACCACCATTCATTACTACCAGCAATAACATATACCACCATTCATTACTACCAGCAATAACATATACCACCATTCATTACTACCAGCAATAACATATACCACCATTCATTACTACCAGCAATAACATATACCACCATTCATTACTACCAGCAATAACATATACCACCATTCATTACTACCAGCAATAACATATACCACCATTCATTACTACCAGCATATAACAAATATACCACATTCATTACTACCAGCACATAACATCATACCACCATTCATTACTACCAGCAATAACATATACCACCATTCATTACTACCAGCAATAACATATACCACCATTCATTACTACCAGCAATAACATATACCACCATTCATTACTACCAGCAATAACATATACCACCATTCACTTACTACCAGCAATAACATCATACCACCATTCATTACTACCAGCAATAACATATACCACCATTCATTACTACCAGCAATAACATACCACCATTCATTACTACCAGCATAACATATACCACCATTCATTACTACCAGCATAACATATACCACCATTCATTACTACCAGCAAGTAACATATACCACCATTATTCATATACTACCAGCAGTAACATATACCACCATTCATACTACCAGCAATAACATATACCACCATTCATACTACCAGCAGTAACATATACCACCATTCATACTACCAGCAATAACATATACCACCATTCATTACTACCAGCAATAACAATACCACCATTCATTACTACCAGCAATAACATATACCACCATTCATTACTACCAGCAATAACTATTATACACACACACCATTCATTACTACCAGCAATAACATATACCACCATTCATTACTACCAGCAATAACATATACCACCATTCATTACTACCAGCAATAACATATACCACCATTCATTACTACCAGCAATAACATATACCACCATTCATTACTACCAGCAATAACACATACCACCATTCAACTCATACCTCAAACCAGCATAACAATCCACCATTCATTACTACCAGCAATAACAATACCACCATTCATTACTACCAGCATAACAATACCACCATTCATTACTACCAGCAATAACATATACCACCATTCATTACTACCAGCAATAACATATACCACCATTCATTACTACCAGCAATAACACATACCACCATTCATTACTACCAGCAATAACATATACCACCATTCATTACTACCAGCAATAACATATACCACCATTCATTACTACCAGCAATAACATAACTCAAAACCCACTACCAGCATAACATACCAATTCATACTACCAGCAATAACAATACCACCATTCATTACTACCAGCAGTAACATATACCACCATTCATTACTACCAGCAGTAACATATACCACCATTCATTACTACCAGCAATAACACATACCACCATTCATTACTACCAGCAGTAACATATACCACCATTCATACTACCAGCATAACATATACCACCATTCATTACTACCAGCAGTAACATGTACCATCATTTATGACTGCACTTAGAGAGTGAGTCACTGTTAGCGGACAAAGGATCAAGTCTACACTACTAGCAGCAGCAGAAGCGGCAGTAAAATTAGGCTGGCCAGACAGGTCAAGTAGACTCAGGCAGGAGAAGCAGGTCAGGCAACTCACGCAGGTCAGGCAGGCCAGTCAAGCCAGGCAACCTAGGTAGGTCAGGAAGGTGAGGCAGGCCAGGAAGGGTGGCCCAGGTAGTAGCAACAAAAACAGCAACAAGTGAAGTAACAATAGCACACTCCTAGACCCTTCACAGGGGTCGATACCCCGTGTATGTCACCCCTTCAAACACACTACACCCCCTGTCCTCTCCCCTCAAACCCAGCCACGGGTGAGGGGTGAGGAAAGGGGAGAGAGAGAGTCACCTGTTACCACAGACAGAGGGTTCCCCTACCTGTAATTAGGCCACACCTGGGCTTGACTGTCACCTGGTCAGGTGTTCTTGTCCTCGCGTGTCGTAAACATGTTCCTAAGACAATTAACTGAGTAGTGTATGATGATCCTCTTCTACCTTATCAGGAACCCCCTTGTAACTTATTGTGACTTGATTCATGACTCTCTCACACACACATGGAGGCAGGATCCATACATAGCTTTAAGAGGCAGGATCCATACATAGCTTTAAGAGGCAGGATCCATACATAGCTTTAAGAGGCAGGATCCATACATAGCTTTAAGAGGCAGGATCCATACATAGCTTTAAGAGATACGATAAAGCTCATGGAGCAGGGAGAGAGTGGACCTAGTAGCGACCAGTGAAGAGGCGGGGTCAGGAACTGTGAATCGACCAGTGCAACCACAAAAAGGTAAGAACAAACAGGTAAGACCACACACACACACACACACACACCAAACACTGCCAGAAGTTGGTTATATTGATTACACAAGATGAGTCACGGAGCAGCCTGGTTACAGAGGTAAACTTTATAACCCAAACATATGTATCGTATGTATGAGGGGCTGGGGACAAGGGTCTAGTATGAGGGGCTGGGGACGAGGGTCTAGTATGAGAGGCTGGGGATGAGGATCTAGTGTGAGGTGCTGGGACGAGGGTCTAGTATGAGGTGCTGGGGACGAGGGTCTAGTATGAGGTGCTGGGGACGAGGGTCTAGTATAAGGGGCTGTGGTTTAGGGTCTAGTATGAGGAGCTGGGAACGAGGGTCTAGTATGAGGGGCTGGGGACGAAGGTCCAGTATGAGAGGGCTGGGGACACGGGATCTAGTATAAAGGGCTGGGGACGAGGGTCTAGTATGAAGGGCTGGGGACGAGGGTCTAATATTAAGGGCTGGGGACGAGGGTCTAGTATGAGGGGCTGAGGACGAAGGGTCTAGTATGAAGGGCTGGGGACGAGGGTCTAGTATGAGGGGCTGGGACGAGTCAGATAGGGGCTGGGACGAGCCTAGTATGAAGGGCTGGGGAAGAGGGCGTAGTACGAGGGGCTGGGGACGATGTATAGTATGAGGGGCTGGGGACGAGGGGCTAATATGAGGGCTGGGGACGATGATCTAGTATGAGGGCTGTGGACGATGGTCTAATATGAGGAGCTGGGGACGAGAGTCTAGTATGAGGGAAACTGGGGACGATGATCTAGTATGAGGCTGGGGACGAGAGTCTAGTATGAAGGGCTGGGGACGAGAGTCTAGTATGAAGGGCTGGGGACGAGAGTCTAGTGTGAAGGGCTGGGGACGAGGGTCTAGTATGAGGTGCTTGGGACGATGTCTAGTATGAGGGGCTGGGGACGATAATTTAGTATGAGGGGTGGGGACGATGATCTAGTATGAGGGGCTGGGGACGAGAGTCTAGAATGAGGGGCTGGGGACGATGATCTAATATGAGGGGCTAGGAACGAGGGTCTTGCATGAGGGGCTAGTTTGGCTCACATCCTGGCTGGCACTCTCCTCATTTAGCCTGGCACTCCCATCACCCTTCAATCAAAACACACAGATATAAAACACACAAACATGGCACCGATGTATCGTTAGCAATATTGAGAGTCAGTCAGGATTTTCACGCCCTTTTTCTTCCCCTACCAGATTAATCTCCGCTAAATCTGCGGCAGCCGAGTGAATATTGCCGCTGTCTCATCTGTCAAACAATGTTCATAACTGCATAACAGTATTTGGAAGAGCTTGGCGAAGCTCGTCTGCTCAACGCGACGTTTCTGAGAGCTTGGCGAAGCTCGTCTGCTCAACGCGACGTTTCTGAAAGCTTGGGGACGAGAGTAATGCTCGTAGTGAGAGGCTGGGGACGAGAATAATGCTCGTAGTGTGAGAGGCTGGGGACGAGAGTAATGCTCGTAGTGTGAGAGGTTGGGAACGAGAGTAATGCTCGTAGTATGAGATGCTGGGGACGAGAGTAATGCTTGTAATGTGAGAGGCTGGGGACGAGAGTAATGTTCGTAGTGAGAGGCTGGGGACGAGAGTAATGTTCATAGTGTGAGAGGCTGGGGACGAGAGTAATGCTCGTAGTGTGAAAGGCTGAGAACGAGAGTAATGCTCGTAGTGTGAGAGGCTGGGGACGAGAGTAATGCTCGTAGTGTGAGAGGCTGGGGACGAGAGTATTGCTATAAGTGTGAGAGGCTGAGGACGAGAGTATTGCTCGTAGTGTGAGAGGCTACGAACGAGAGTATTGCTCGTAGTGTGAAAGGCTGGGGACGAGAATAATGCTCGAAGTATGAGAGGCTGGGGACGAGAGTATTGCTCGTAGTGTGAGAGGCTGAGGACGAGAGTAATGCTCGTAGTGTGAGAGGCTGGGGACGAGAGTAATGCTCGTAGTGTGAGAGGCTGGGGACGAGTAATGCTCTAGTTGAAGGCTAGGTACGAGAGTAATTCTATAAGTGTGAGAGGCTAGGGACAGAGTATGCCGTAGTGTGAGAGGCTGGGAACGAGAGTATTGCTCGTAGTGTGAGAGGCTACGAACGAGAGTATTGCTCGTAGTGTGAAAGGCTGGGGACGAGAATAATGCTCGAAGTATGAGAGGCTGGGGACGAGAGTATTGCTCCTAGTGTGAGAGGCTGAGGACGAGAGTAATGCTCGTAGTGTGAGAGGCTGGGGATGAGAGTAATGCTGTAGTGTGGAGGCTGGGACGAGAGTAATGCTCGTAGTGTAGAGGCTGGGGACAGAGTATTGCTATAAGTGTGAGAGGCTGAGGACGAGAGTAATGCTCGTAGTGTGAGAGGCTGGGAACGAGAGTAGTGCTCGTAGTGTGAGAGGCTACGAACGAGAGTATTGCTCGTAGTGTGAAAGGCTGGGGACGAGAATAATGCTCGAAGTATGAGAGGCTGGGGACGAGAGTATTGATCCTAGTGTGAGAGGCTGAGGACGAGAGTAATGCTCGTAGTGTGAGAGGCTGGGGACGAGAGTAATGCTCGTAGTGTGAGAGGCTGGGGACGAGAGCAATTCATAGAATTTAATAAAGCTAAGTTAACGAGATAATAAATAAACACTATCATGACGGTGCTCCAGGAGCACTGTGATCCATCATGGTGCACCACCACTGTGATCCATCATGGTGCACCACCACTGTGATCCATCATGGTGCACCACCACTGTGATCCATCATGGTGCACCACCACTGTGATCCATCATGTTGCACCACCAGTGACATATCATTAGGAAAGCCACATAAGGTAATGTAGCCATTTTCCAGTTGATGGACCTGCAACGATGCTGTCAAGTGATGTCATTACTGCCAGTTGATGGACCTGCAACGATGCTGTCAAGTGATGTCATTACTGCCAGTTGATGGACCTGCAACGATGGTGTCAAGTGATGTCATTACTGCCAGTTGATGGACCTGCAACGATGGTGTCAAGTGATGTCATTACTGCCAGTTGATGGACCTGCAACGATGCTGTCAAGTGATGTCATTACTGCCGTTGATGGACCTGCAACGATGCTGTCAAGTGATGTCATTACTGCCAGTTGATGGACCTGCAACGATGGTGTCAGTGATGTCATTGCTGCCAGTTGATGAACCTGCAACGATGCTGTCAAGTGATGTCATTACTGCCGTTGATGGACCTGCAACGATGGTGTCAAGTGATGTCATTACTGCCAGTTGATGGACCTGCAACGATGGTGTCAAGTGATGTCATTACTGCCAGTTGATGGACCTGCAACGATGCTGTCAAGTGATGTCATTACTGCCAGTTGATGGACCTGCAACGATGGTGTCAAGTGATGTCATTGCTGCCAGTTGATGAACCTGCAACGATGCTGTCAAGTGATGTCATTACTGCCAGTTGATGGACCTGCAACGATGGTGTCAAGTGATGTCATTACTGCCAGTTGATGGACCTGCAACGATGGTGTCAAGTGATGTCATTACTGCCAGTTGATGGACCTGCAACGATGGTGTCAAGTGATGTCATTACTGCCAGTTGATGGACCTGCAACGATGGTGTCAAGTGATGTCATTACTGCTAGTTGATGGACCTGCAACGATGGTGTCAAGTGATGTCATTACTGCCAGTTGATGGACCTGCAACGATGGTGTCAAGTGATGTCATTACTGCCAGTTGATGGACCTGCAACGGGACTACGAAATTAAAGTTGCTAGGGATTCGAAAACTAACCCAAAAAGTTTTTTCCAGGTGTATAGAACAAAAGTTAGAGATAAGATAGGTCCCCTTAAAAATAATTATGGGTATTTAACTGACAAGAGAATGAAATGTGCTCTATTTTTAATAATTATTTTCTCTGGGTTTTTCACTCAGGAAGACACTAATAATATCCCAAGAATTAGGTATTTTAGTGGGCCTGAAGAAGATAAATTATGTAGTATCACAGTCACTAGCGAAATGGTTATCAAACAGATAGACCGTTTGAAGCAAAATAAATCGCCAGGCCCGATGAGCTTTTTCAAGGGTTCTTAAGGAATGCAAATAGAACTCTGTGAACCCTTAACTAACATTTTTAACCTATCTCTTCAAACAGGTGTAGTGCCGGATACATGGAAGATGGCTAATGTAATTCCTATTTTTAAAGCAGGGGACAAGTCGTTACCATCAAATTACCGCCCAATAAGTCTAACATCAATTGTAGGCAAATTACTAGAGTCGATTATACCTGATAACATAAAGCCATCTCGATAGGCATAATTTGATTAATGATACTCAGCATGGATTCACCAGGGCCGTTCCTGCCTTACTAATTTATTAACTTTTTTCAGTAAGGCTTTTGAGGCAGTTGATAATGATAAAGAATTCGATATTGTTTATTTGGATTTTAGTAAGGCTTTTGATAGAGTACCACATCAGAGACTGTTAAAGAAAGTGGCTGCTCACGGCATTGGAGGAAAAGTGTTGTCATGGATCGAGTCATGGCTCACCAATAGGAAGCAGAGGGTGTGCATAAATGGGTTAAATCGGAGTGGGGATCTGTAACAAGTGGCGTTCCTCAGGGATCGGTTTTGGGCCCGTTGTTGTTTATAATATATATAAATGACCTTGACGAGGGAATTTCTAGTGATATGAGCAAATTCGCTGATGACACGAAGATAGGTAGGATAATCGATTCAGACGTAGATGTCAGTGAACTACAGGAGGATTTAGACAAACTCAATTCCTGGTCAGAAAAATGGCAGATGCAGTTCAATGTAGATAAATGCAAAGTTCTAAAGCTCGGGAGTGTCCATAACCCAAGCACTTATAAGTTAAATAACGTAGAACTTAGCCATACAGATTGCGAGAAGGACTTGGGGGTGATGGTAAGCAGCAACCTTAAACCAAGACAGCAATGCCTAAGTGTACGTAATAAGGCAAATAGATTACTGGGATTTATATCAAGTGTTAGCAACAGAAGTCCAGAGGTTATATTACAACTTTATACATCATTAGTAAGGCCTCACCTAGATTACGCAGCTCAGTTCTGGTCTCCATATTACAGAATGGACATAAATTCGTTAGAAAACATTCAGCGTAGAATGACTAAATTAATACATAGCATTAGAAATCTTCCTTACGAAGAAAGATTGAAGACCCTTAAATTACATTCACTTGTAAGACGTAGAATGAGGGAGACATGATCGAGGTATACAAGTGGAAAATGGGTATTAACAAGGGGATATAAATAAGGTCTTGAGGGTATCTCTCCAAGAGAGAACCGCAATAATGGATTCAAGTTAGATAAGTTTAGATTTAGAAAGGATATAGGAAAGTATTGGTTTGGAAATAGGGTAGTTGATGAGTGGAACAGTCTGCCTAGTAGGGTTATTGAAGCAAGGACCTTGGTTAGTTTTAAATTTAGGTTGGATAAATTCATGAGTGAAAGGGTTGGATTTGAGTGGGAATTGCACATGAGTAAATAAAATTATCAAAGCTTATTTCTTGGTCATTTGAAAATTAGGTTGAACAAATATTCTGTTAGTGGGATGGAATGTGAAGGACCTGCCTAGTATGGGCCAACAGGCCTGCTGCAGTGTTCCTCCTTTCTTATGTTCTTATGTTCTTATGTGTCAAGTGATGTCATTACTGCCAGTTGATGGACCTGCAACGATGGTGTCAAGTGATGTCATTACTGCCAGTTGATGGACCTGCAACGATGCTGTCAAGTGATGTCATTACTGCCAGTTGATGGACCTGCAACGATGGTGTCAAGTGATGTCATTACTGCCAGTTGATGGACCTGCAACGATGGTGTCAAGTGATGTCATTACTGCCAGTTGATGGACCTGCAACGATGCTGTCAAGTGATGTCATTGCTGCCAGTTGATGGACCTGCAACGATGGTGTCAAGTGATGTCATTACTGCCAGTTGATGGACCTGCAACGATGCTGTCAAGTGATGTCATTGCTGCCAGTTGATGGACCTGCAACGATGGTGTCAAGTGATGTCATTACTACCAGTTGATGGACCTGCAACGATGCTGTCAAGTGATGTCATTACTGCCAGTTGATGGACCTGCAACGATGGTGTCAAGTGATGTCATTACTGCCAGTTGATGGACCTGCAACGATGCTGTCAAGTGATGTCATTGCTGCCAGTTGATGGACCTGCAACGATGGTGTCAAGTGATGTCATTACTACCAGTTGATGGACCTGCAACGATGCTGTCAAGTGATGTCATTACTGCCAGTTGATGGACCTGCAACGATGGTGTCAAGTGATGTCATTGCTGCCACTATAATATGCGTAATAATAATTATAATAACCCCCATAATAATAATAATAATTGCCAGTAGTAGTAGTGGTAGTAGTAGTGGTGGTAATAGTAGTGGTGGTAGAAGTGATGGTAGAAGTAGTGGTGGTAGTAATAGTGGTCGTGGTAGTAGTAGTGTTGGTGGTAGTAGTAGTAGTGGTAATAGTAGTAGTGGTGGTGGTGGTGGTAGTAGTAGTAATAGTAATGGTGGTAGTAGTAATAGTACTGGTGGTAGTAGTAATAGTAGTAGTAGTGGTAGTAGTAATAGTGGTAGTAGTAATAGTGGTGGTAGTAGTAATAGTGGTAGTAGTAATAGTAGTGGTAGTAGTAATAGTACTGGTGGTAGTAGTAATAGTAGTAGTAGTGGTAGTAGTAATAGTGGTAGTAGTAATAGTGGTAGTAGTAATAGTAGTGGTAGTAGTAATAGTAGTGGTGGTAGTAGTAATAGTAGTGGTAGTAGTAGTAGTAATAATAGTGGTAGTAGTAATAGTAGTGGTAGCACTAATAGTAGTGGTAGTAGTAATAGTAGTAGTAGTAATAATAGTGGTAGTAGTAGTTGTATTGGTCAATATATGTTTTTAAAGCAAATAGTAGTGTAGTAGTGTTGGTGAACAGGTGTAATAACTCCACAGACTGTGTTGATTATTGATGTTTCAGCGGTCAATATTGTTTTATTGACTGGTCAGTATTATTAAATGTTTTATTGACTGGTCAGTATTATTAATGTTTTATTGACTGGTCAGTATTATTAAATGTTTTATTGACTGGTCAGTATTATTAAATGTTTTATTGACTGGTCAGTATTATTAAATGTTTTATTGACTGGTCAGTATTATTAAATGTTTTATTGACTGGTCAGTATTATTAAATGTTTTATTGACTGGTCAGTATTATTAATGCTTTATTGACTGGTCAGTATTATTAAATGTTTTATTGACTGGTCAGTATTATTAAATGTTTTATTGACTGGACAGTATTATTAAGTGTTTTATTGACTGGTCAGTATTATTAAATGTTTTATTGACTGGTCAGTATTATTAAATGTTTTATTGACTGGACAGTATTATTAAATGTTTTATTGACTGGTCAGTATTATTAAATGTTTTATTGACTGGACAGTATTATTAAATGCTTTATTGACTGGACAGTATTATTAAGTGTTTTATTGACTGGTCAGTATTAAGTGTTTTATTGACTGGACATAACCTGCGTCATGTGAAAAGTGCCTTAAAAGCATTATTTTTTATTATTAATTTTAAATTAGGTAAGGTTAGGTTTAGTTCAAGTACGCTACGTTTCGTTACTTTCGGGTACATCAACGTTAGGTTACTTTCGGGTACATCAACGTTAGGTTACTTTCGGGTACGCTACGTTAGGTTACTTTCGGGTACGCTACGTTAGGTTACTTTCGGGTACGCTACGTTAGGTTACTTTGGGTACGCTACGTTAGGTTACTTTGGGTACGCTACGTTAGGTTACTTTTGGGTAGGTTAGGTTAGGTTGTAACCCATCGTAACCCAACCCACTCTAAGCCAACCTAACCAAAAAATTAATCCAATAATTTTAAACTCTAAGGGAGAGGAGTGCCATGTTTCACTTATTAACCGAAATTAAATAAAATTAATAATAATGATAATAAAAATAATAATAATAACAAAAAGATATATTTTAAAACAAATTACAATAAAATTACAGTAAATTACAATAAAATTATATCCATTGCACAATCCACTTAATAGTTAGCTTTACTATCAACTCAGTAAAGTTAGTGTTGTCTCTAATATTAACTAAACAAAAATTGTTGAATTCTGCTTATAAGTTATTGACTTTACGAGGATCATTAGACTGTAAGTCATTTGTACACCACCAGTCATTACACGCATTAGGTTTTTCCCAGATGGCGACCCGGCTCCGGCTCCTGGCGTGGGAGTGTCAGAGACTTATGTCTCCCATGGGAGGGGATACCCCTCATCGGCGGGACCAACTGGCCCCAGGCCTAGCCACATTCCCCACCAGCACGAGGCATGGAGGTAGATAGATGCTAGGCCTCCCTGAGTCTGCCACCTTCCCTAATGGGAAGGGCAGGCTTACGAGCTGCAGATGATAGCAAGCTCCAGCCTTGGCACCTACCCTGCCCTAGAAGGGCTGGGCATGGTGATCGACCCCACGCATTATCATCAGTATTAACTATTAGAGATTAATATGCAAAGTTTTCCTCTTCTTAAATAAAACCACAATATTAATCAGACGACAGGAAACTATGTCATATTACCCAATTAGTCTAATGATAAATCTTAAATTACTTATCCATTTGATATACAAAATATGCGTTTAATATTTTTCTCATACGAGTGCAGTCACTCTTCTTAATGACTTAAAACACGAGGAGGGGGTAACTACGTTTAAAATGACACGCGCTGACACGGACCTTGCACCTCGCGCGTGTGTGTATATATGTGTAGCTTAGCTGTTACTTGTTTGGCCGCTCAGCTGGTTAATTAAGACTGGCAAATAACTTCTTTGAAATTTAGCGGCTGTTATAGTGGCCTCAGCCTCTCACACCTGCACACGGCAAGTGCATTAGACTGTCACGCTAATATACTCACTGAATCTTATACAATCACTGAATGTTTTACAATCACTGAGTCTGATGGTTACAGCCACTTATGGTTACAACCACAATTACTGAAATCAGAACCACAATCATTGATGTTACAACTGCAATCACTCATGTTAAAACCACAATCACAGATGTTACAACCACAATCACTGATGGTTACAGCTGCAATCACTGATGTTAAAACCACAATCACTGGTGTTACAACCACAGTCACTGATGTTACAGCCACAATCACTGATGGTTACTACAACCACTGATGGTTACATCTACAATCACTGATGTTACAACCACAATCACTGATGTTACAACCACAATCACTGATGTTACAACCACAATCACTGATGTTACAACCACAATCACTGATGTTACAACCACAATCACTGATGTTACAACCACAATCACTGATGTTACAACCACAATCACTGATGTTACAACCACAATCACTGATGTTACAACCACAATCACTGATGTTACAACCACAATCACTGATGTTACAACCACAATCACTGATGTTACAACCACAATCACTGATGTTACAACCACAATCACTGATGTTACAACCACAATCACTGATGTTACAACCACAATCACTGATGTTACAACCACAATCACTGATGTTACAACCACAATCACTGATGGTTGCACCCACAATCATTGATGTTAAGAACTACAATCAGTAAGGTTACAACCACTATAGCTGATGGTTACAACTGCAATTACTGATGTTCCATCCACAATCACTAGTGGCTACAAGTACGATAACTGGTGTTTACAACCGCAATCATTGATGATTTCAACCACAATCACTGATGATAACCGAAATCATTGATGGTTACTACTACAATCACTGTTGGTTACAACCACAATTACTTATGATTACAATAACAATCACTGTTAGTTACGAACACAGTTACTGATGATTGCAACAACAATCATTAGTGGCTACGACTACAATCATTTGTGGTTACAATCATAATCACTGGTGATTAGGACCTTAATCACAGGCAGTTACAATGACAATCATTGGTAGTTAAAAACCACAATTTACTAATAATTGCAACCATAATCACTGGTGATTACGTATAAAATCAATAATAGTTGCAGTCATAATCACTGGTGGTTACCACAACAATCATTTATGCATACAGCTACAACTCTTGGTATGTACAATCAAAATCACTGGTGATTACAGCCACAATCACTGGTACATACAATCACAATAACTGGTGATTACAACCACAATCCCTGGTGATTACAACCACAATCACTGATGGTTACAACCACAATCACTGATGATTACAACCACAATCACTGGTACATACAATCACAATGGTGATTACAACCACAATCATTGATGATTACAACCACAATCATTTACGATCAACCACAGTTATCGAAATTTAGTCAGAACCAATGATGATCACGGTTAATATATATATATATATATATATATATATATATATATATATATATATATATATATATATATATATATATATATATATATATATATATATATATACACTCAATAACTTGACCTGAAATTAGTCTCATTTAGAAACTGGAATTTTTTTTAAAAATCAATCACATGAGAAAGAAAATACCTTTAATTGGGTGAGTTCTTGGCGCCTCCTTAACGCTGAGTCAGTGACTGTGTCACCCCCTCAGTCACACTGTCTCACCCTCAGTCACACTGTCTCACCCCTCAGTCACACTGACTGTCTCACCCTCGGTCACACTGACTGTCTTGTACCACTAACACTCATTGTTAAAAATCCAGTTTCCAGATAATAATTAATTTCTTTCTTTCCAGACGTCACTTAAAAAAAATTGTAGTTTTATGTTATATTCTCTCGACAATATTATATATATATATAAATTATTTGTGTTGTTACGATAGCGAGAGTCGTTGTCAAACTGCACACACACGAGGCTAGGTATAAGGGTTCATTAGAGGGGTTTTACCGAGGGAAAGTGGAGTATAAGAGGCGGTATGAGGGGAAAGTAGTGTGAGCTGCACCCAGCCTCTCTCACCTCACGAGGTCAACTGAGGGTCGAGGCTCCAGGCACTCTGGCTTCGCACTGCTAGTTGCCACGCCGGCATTATTGACCCTCACAATCATCACACTCGCCTAAGTCAATGGAACTATATAATCTATTATTCACCACTAACCCGCCAGCTATTGAAGGTGGTCGATGTTTCGGTCCGGTGGTCGATGTTTCGGTCCGTCCGGCCGGCCGGGATCGTTGTCTACTCGCGGCTTCGCAATGGTTCACGATAGATAGAGATGTCGTCTGGTGTTAATCTTTTTTCAATTATGGGTTATGGAATTAATGTTATGTACATCGAGAGGTGTGTATCCCTCACTACACACGCACGCACGTACGCACGCACGCACACACATACACACACACAGGGAACAGAGGTTGCAGGTCTCACTCAGAGAAAGACCTGGGGGTGAGCATTGCGCCTAGTACATCGCCAGAGGCTCACGTCAGCTGAATAACCTCTTCTTTTTAAACTAAAATTATGCTTCAGGAATGTCAACAAGGAGTCATTCCGGGCTCTCTATACAACATATGTCAGACCCATCTTCGAGTACTCAGCACCATTGTGGAACCCACACCTGAAAAACATGTTAAGAAACTATAAAAAGAGTACAAAAGAATGCAGCGAGGCTTGTTCCAGACTTCAGAAGTATGAACTACGAGGAGGAGAGAAGAACCAGGTGGAGACATTGTAACAATATACAAAATACTCAGAAGAATGAATAGGGTAGATGGGGTTGAAAGTATTTGAGAGGAGGGAAATAGGTATTTAGGGGCACAGCTGGAAGTTAAAGACATAGATGAGCCATGGGGATTACCTGGAGTTTACCTGGAGAGAGTTCCAGGGGTCAACGCCACAACAACCATCACCACCACTACTACCACCACTATTACCACCACCACAACCATCACCACCACTACTACCACCACCACAACCATCACCACCACTACTACTACTAGTGAAAATCTAAGTATTTTAGCTGAAAATTGAGTTTTGCCAGAAAAGCACTCAAACCGCTCTAAAACGTCGAAATATGCAATAAAATACGATTTTAGCACATTTTTCTGAGCTTTTTAATGTTTCTTATTTCTCTTCCTTGTTTCTTTTTACTATTGTTCATTTTCCCTCTGCTGCTTTATCTTCTATATCTTTTTCTTCATCTTACGTATCTTAGTTTTCTCTTGTTATCTAGCTCAGTGACCTCCAGAGTCACCCCGTAGCTCAGTGACCTCCAGAGTCACCCCGTAGCTCAGTGACCTCCAGAGTCACTCCGTAGCTCAGTGACCTCCAGAGTCACCCCGTAGCTCAGTGACCTCCAGAGTCACCCCGTAGCTCAGTGACCTCCAGAGTCACCCCGTAGCTCAGTGACCTCCAGAGTCACCCCGTAGCTCAGTGACCTCCAGAGTCACTCCGTAGCTCAGTGACCTCCAGAGTCACCCCGTAGCTCAGTGACCTCCAGAGTCACCCCGTAGCTCAGTGACCTCCAGAGTCACCCCGTAGCTCAGTGACCTCCAGAGTCACCCCGTAGCTCAGTGACCTCCAGAGTCACCCCACAGCTCAGTGACCTCCAGAGTCACCCCGTAGCTCAGTGACAGCAGCTGCAGGCACAAAGTGTTTCTTTTGTGGTTTTTCAAGACATCCACGTCCAAAGTGTCCGGCTCGTGAAGCAATGTGCCATCAATGCCATAAGAAAGGTCACTTTGCTAAAGTATGTCGTGCTAATACATCAACAAGAGCTAGTGCTTCTACCGCGGCCCGGTCTGTGACCAGGCCTCATGTTGGATCAGAGCCTGATCAACCAGGCTGTTACTGCTGGCCGTACGCAGTCCAACGTACGAACCACAGTCCAGTACATGCTTGAAGACAGCCAGGGGTCTATTGGTAATCCCCCTTATGTATGCTGGGAGGCAGTTGAACAGTCTTGGGCCCCTGACACTAGGGGTGCTAGTGGCACCCCTTTTTTTCAGTCTCAGAGTGGTCTGGAAGCGAACTGACCTCGAGAAAGAAGTGACGGAGGTGGGTATCATCCATAGGTTTAAGAAGAGGTATGATATGGCCCTCGAGGCATACAGGAAGTGAATCTAAAAAGCGGCGAAGTCGAGAGGCGGGGCCAGGAGCTAAGACTCGAGTCCTGCAACCATTCGCGAGTATGTGCGCACTAATAGGTAAGTATACTCTCTCTCTCACGCATGCACGTACATAAACACTCACGCCACAAATGTCCACAAAGTTCTTTTTCTAATTCAAACATTAATTACCACAATATAGTAAAAAAAAACGAAAATGCCGTTCTCTGCACACAACGGTATAATTATGGTAACAAGAGGCTCCCTGGTGGATGGGAAGGAGGACGTGATGCCCACATAACATGAAGCCTCTTACCACACCTCCCTTCTTGTGAGGGGTTGTCAAGGATTATAGCTTCCGGATAGCAGTAACTAACAGTGCTAGAGATAGCAGTAACTAACAGTGCTAGAGAGCAGTAACTAACAGTGCTAGAGATAGTAGTAACTAACAGTGCTGGAGATAGCTGTAACTAACAGTGCTAGAGATAGTAGTAACTAACAGTGCTGGAGGTAGCAGTAACTAACAGTGCTAGAAAGCAGTAACTAACAGTGCTAGAGATGGCTGTAACTAACAGTGCTAGAGATAGTAGTAACTAACAGTGCTAGAGAGCAGTAACTAACAGTGCTAGAGATAGTAGTAACTAACAGTGCTGGAGATAGCTGTAACTAACAGTGCTAGAGATAGTAGTAACTAACAGTGCTGGAGGTAGCAGTAACTAACAGTGCTAGAGATAGCAGTAACTAACAGTGCTAGAGAGCAGTAACTAACAGTGTAGAGATATAGTAACTAACAGTGTGAGATAGCTTAACTAACAGTGCTAGAGATATAGTAACTAACAGTGCTGGAGATAGTGTAACTAACAGTGCTAGAGATAGTAGTAACTAACAGTGCTGAGGTAGCAGTAACTAACAGTGCTAGAAAGCAGTAACTAACAGTGCTAGAGATGGCTGTAACTAACAGTGCTAGAGAGCAGTAACTAACAGTGCTAGAGATAGTAGTAACTAACAGTGCTGGAGATAGTAGTAACTAACAGTGCTAGAGATAGTAGTAACTAGCAGTGCTAGAGATAGCAGTAACTAACAGTGCTAGAGACAGTAACTAACAGTGCTAGAGTAGTAGTAACTAACAGTGCTGGAGATAGTTGTAACTAACAGTCAGAATAGTAGTAACTAAAGGTGCTAGGGGAACAGTAACTAACAGTCTAGAGGCAGTAACTAACAGTTAGAGAGCAGTAACTAACAGTACTAGAGAGCAGTAACTAACAGTGCTTAGAGCGTAACTAACAGTGCTAAGAGATAGAGACTAAAGTGCTAGAGAGCAGTAACTAACAGTGCTAGAGTAGTAGTAATACAGTGCTGAGAGCAGTAACTAACAGTGCTAGAGAGCAGTAACTAACAGTGCTAGAGAGCAGTAACTAACAGTGCTAGAGATAGTAGTAACTAACAGTGCTGGAGATAGCTGTAACTAACAGTGCTAGAGATAGTAGTAACTAACAGTGCTGGAGGTAGCAGTAACTAACAGTGCTAGAGAGCAGCAACTAACAGTGCTAGAGATAGCTGTAACTAACAGTGCTAGAGAGCAGTAACTAACAGTGCTAGAGAGCAGTAACTAACAGTGCTAGAGAGCAGTAACTAACAGTGCTAGAGAGCAGTAACTAACAGTGCTAGAGATAGCTGTAACTAACAGTGCTAGAGATAGTAGTAACTAACAGTGCTGGAGATAGCTGTAACTAACAGTGCTAGAGATAGTAGTAACTAACAGTGCTGGATTTAGCAGTAACTAACAGTGCTGGAGATAGCAGTAACTAACAGTGCTGGAGATAGCAGTAACTAACAGTGCTAGAGATAGCAGTAACTAACAGTGCTAGAGATAGTAGTAACTAACAGTGCTGGAGGTACCAGTAACTAACAGTGCTAGAGATAGTAATAATTAACAGTGATAGAGATAGCAGTAACTAACAGTGCTAGAGATAGTAGTAACTAACAGTGCTAGAGATAGTAGTAACTAACAGTGCTGGAGATAGCAATAACTAACAGTGCTAGAGATAGTAGTAACTAACAGTGCTAGAGATAGTAGTAACTAACAGTGCTAGAGATAGCAATAACTAACAGTGCTAGAGATAGTAGTAACTAACAGTGCTAGAGATAGTAGTAACTAACAGTGCTAGAGATAGCAATAACTAACAGTGCTAGAGATAGTAGTAACTAACAGTGCTAAAGATAGTAGTAACTAACAGTGCTAGAGATAGTAGTAACTAACAGTGCTAGAGATAGCAATAACTAACAGTGCTAGAGGTAGTAGTAACTAACAGTGCTAGAGATAGTAGTAACTAACAGTGCTAGAGATAGCAATAACTAACAGTGCTGGAGACAGTAGTAACTAACAGTGCTCAGTGCTAGAGATAGTAGTAACTAACAGTGCTAGAGAGCAGTAACTAACAGTGCTAGAGATAGTAGTAACTAACAGTGCTAGAGATAGCAATAACTAACACTGCTGGAGATAGCAATAACTAACAGTGCTAGAGATAGTAGTAACTAACAGTGCTAGAGATAGTAGTAACTAACAGTGCTAGAGATAGCAATAACTAACAGTGCTAGTGATAGTAGTAACTAACAGTGCTAGAGATAGTAGTAACTAACAGTGCTGGAGATAGCAATAACTAATAGTGCTAGAGATAGCAATAACTAACAGTGCTAGAGATAGTAGTAACTAACAGTGCTAGAGAGCAGTAACTAACAGTGCTAGAGATAGTAGTAACTAACACTGCTAGAGATAGCAGTAACTAACAATGTTAGAGATAATAACAGCAACATTAACCTTACCCCAGATATGTTGGACAATATGTGAACAAACTGTGAGTATCAATTAGATGTATCATGGACCAGTAGAGACGCACATGGTGAGGATACATAGTACACAGTCATGAAGATAAATAAACCTTTCTTTTTATCTCAGCTGTCATGTGCCAAACAAAAAAAATAAAAGTTTTTCATATTTGTTACAATTTGTTGCAAATATTTTTTTAAATAATAAAAAAAGGACTTTGTGGGCATATCTGACAACTCCCCTCCCCCTCGTGTAATCGATCGGCTTGAAACCTAAAATAAACCAACCAGGTTTTGATTTGTGCTGGCCACCGGTGCTGTGACGCAAGTTCTTGATGTACTTATTTATTTATAATGAAGATGTAAGGTTAAAACTGGGTATTGATTGGAATTTATATTTTTTTCCGCTGAAGCGGCTAATTTATTGTGATATCCCTGTGACAGGTTTCAAGAGTGTTTCTACTGCGGCAGTCCGGCCTGGGGCCATGCTTGCCTGCAGCAGTAACCTGGTCAACTAAGGTGTTCCTGCAGGCGGCCCACTGACCCCACACATCCATCACGACGGTAGGACAAAATCAAATAGATACAAACAAAAGGATTAACAGGAGAACATCTTGGCATGTTTACAATTTCTATTTAATCGGTTACAAGAAATTTAAAATAATTACTTAAAAATATCTGATATCTTATTTTCATTGATACGATGCCTTGACGTATCACATAGGTTTGTTTTACTCTCTATCTTTATATTCCTCAGTAAGTGAAAAATCAAGAGGAGAGTGTTCAAGGGAGTCACTATAAGCCTGGCATATAGTATAAGCCTGGCTACCACAACTTCAGTCAATCTGTTTACATTGCAAGTTGCTCTATAAATATTCTTATCTACGTTCATGTTATAGTGACTTACAGAACTACTCAGCTTTTAACTGTTTTCCTATGAAATTCGGATTTATTTTTTGCTGATCTAACACCAATAATAATGTCTGAAACAAATAACAAATGTTATTTAACATCTTCCTTGAAGATGCTGTCTTTGGCTAATTTATCAACTTTATCATTCAAATTCAAATTTTTATTTCCTTGCAAGTTTACATTGAGATTATATAATTACAATAATGAGTTGCAGTGCAAAGAGGCACTATCGTGCCATGGCATTATGGGCATGTAGGAGTAATTCAATGTGTGATGGTGGCCCGGTGGTCTGGTGGCTTGAGCTCTCGCTTCACACACGGAGGGCCCGGGTTCGATTCCCGGCGGGTGGAAACATTTCGACGTGTTTCCTTACACCTGTTGTCATGTTCACCTAGCAGCAAATAGGTACCTGGGTTGTTAGTCAACTGGTGTGGGTCGCATCCTGGAGGACAAGATTAAGGACCCCAATGGAAATAAGACAGACAGTCCTCGATGACGCACTGACTTTCTTGGGTTATCCTGGGTGGCTAACCCTCCGGGGTTAAAAATCCGAAGAAATCTTATCTTATCTTACCCATAGCACTTGCACATTAATTCCTTTTTTTTTAATATGTATCCTGGCTTCTTCAATGAGCATGTTGTTAGCCTCGTGAGTCAAGTGTATTTAGTGATGCCATAATACCAGTAATGATCAAAATCATTCCCGTAAGTTTGCTTTAGTGTCATTGAGATGACAATTCATTTTGCAGTGTAGAAGACCAGTTGATCATTGTTCTGCCTAACTAAACATGGTGGTTAATTCTGTTTAGGGGGGGGGGGGACAACACGATCTCTGCAGGAGTTTAAGCTTAGGATCTGCCTGACCTTACTAGGATATTTTTTCCCCCGTTTCTAGTCTCGAAGGTCACTCCTGTTCCTTTCCCATTTCTCAGTAAATCGGAAGCAAGACCCAATACTACGTATGCTATAGTGGATCAGGGATCTATTACCCCCCCCCCAAGGAAAGTGAGGACTGTATACAAGGATATATCTGAATACCTGCATCTTGCATATTGATAAAGACATATTCATAGTTCAAGACATTTATTGAGGAAACGTTTCACCACGAGTGGCTTGGGTCCTAATACAGAGACGTACGTTACAACAGGTATATATAATACAAGAGGTCAGACAGCAAATGCTAAAAACTGGGTAATATAGTATATATGTCACTCCGCTTTTAGCCTATACTCACCTGACCTCTTGCACTATATATACCTGTCAATAAACTTGATCCGTTCATATGAGTCTGTATCTACATACTGTTCTGCCATTTACTGTATACATTGAGATGTGTGTGTCTTTTCAGTGTATATACGCAGATAGTTTACTTTAATCACTATTTTAGGACAAGTATTCTTGACTAGTTGTCAACAGGTTAGGTGCAGCCTTAATGACCCTCGGGCAATCAAAAGATTTTAAATCCAAATAACTAACCATCCAACATCTGGGCAGACTTCAGTGCCAGCCTTGATGGTGTGCTGACGTCCCGCTCTTGTCTGGGTATTTGTAATAAAAAATCCAGTTCTTTGCGGGACGCTTGGTCTCGACTTATTCTGCCCATTGAGCATTTCAAAGGCCAGGACACAGTTCATTAGCTCTTTTCAGGTAGTGTACGGTATTAATAGCATCGGTAACTGACTCTGACAATGATGGGATGGGGTGGATCATTGAGGGAAGATAAGTCACTTTGTCTGACTTTTTTGGGTTATCCTAGGTTCTCTACACATATGCTGCTATGTATGATAATCTATGTAAATGTATTTTTGTACACCTGAATAAACTTACTATAGTCATTGGCCTAAACCTGACAAAGTCATTGGGAGGAAAAACTCTAGGAAGAACTTCTGCGTTGCATTGGTGGAGTGTGGACGTCTCCCTCTACCTATGCCTTGACCATCAATGATGAATATTTCATATTTTCTTTCCTGGGAGGTTTGTTCTCATCATCAGCCCTCTGGGAAATTTGTCGGGACGTCATATATCAGCTCCTTCTAACCTGTTTTTGTTGCCTCAGGTGGGAGTGTGTAAGTGTATAACGCTGCCGGGAATTTAGACAAGTCCGTCTAACCTAATCAGGCAGGTTTTATTCCTGTTACAAGTCCGTATAACCTAATCAGGCAGGTTTTATTCCTGTTACAAGTCCGTATAACCTAATCAGGCAGGTTTTATTCCTGTTACAAGTCCGTCTAACCTAATCAGACAGGTTTTATTCCTGTTACATTTCTGCAAAGATAACTACTGTCATCGCCCAGATTTGGGCAACATTTCTTCTCCGTACATCGGGAAGCAGGGCTCGATACGGCGTTAGCCATCAGTGACCCTTACGACCCCTGACGAGGAAGAGGCAACAAAGTGAAGTACAGCGGCGGCGCTGGAATGTAGATGTTCTTACCTAGGGAGAAAGACATTTAGCTCTTTCCAGAAGAAACTTTACTTCCTTTCTAATTCATACCCATATTTGGGCAACATATTGTTCCAGACTCCAGGAAGGTAGGGGTCAATAAGGCATACGCTTTGATTACCCTTAACACACCCAACAACAAATGTGCTACAGGAAAGACTTCATACTTTACAAACACCTTCTGGCCTTCATGGAAACTACGACCTCGGACAGTGTAAGTCTAACTCTTTACTCATTAATTGTACTAAATAACCTAAGACATTAAAGTAGCATACTTGTGTATGAAGCTACACAGATACACATAAATTATTAATAAAGAAATTATAGTTACGGTTTTTTTGTGGATTTCCTTTCACATGGTTAAGTTGTTAACGCACTCAGCTCACATAGTTCATGGTTCAGTTGTTAACACTCAGCTCACATAGTTCATGGTTAAGTTGTTAACGCACTCAGCTCACATAGTTCATGGTTCAGTTGTTAACACACACTCAGCTCACATAGTTCGTGGTTCAGTTGTTAACGCACTCAGCTCACATAGTTCGTGGTTCAGTTGTTAACACACTCAGCTCACATAGTTCGTGTTTCAGTTGTTAACGCACTCAGCTCACATAGTTCATGGTTCAGTTGTTAACACACTCAGCTCACATAGTTCGTGGTTCAGTTGTTAACGCACTCAGCTCACATAGTTCGTGGTTCAGTTGTTAATGCACTCAGCTCACATAGTTCATGGTTCAGTTGTTAACACTCAGCTCACATAGTCGGGTTCAGTTGTTAACACTCAGTTCATAGTTCGTGTCAGTTGTTAACACACTCAGCTCATAGTTGTGTTTCAGTTGTTAACGCACTAGCTCATAGTTCATGGTTCAGTTGTTAACACACTCAGCCATAGTTCGTGGTTCAGTTGTTAACACTCAGCTCCTAGTCGTGGTTCAGTTGTTAATACTCGCTCCATAGTTCATGGTTCAGTACCAGCCATGTCGTGGTCTGTTAACCAGTCATAGTTCGTGGTTCAGTTGTTAGCACTCAGCTCATAGTTCGTGGTCGTTCACCAGCTCATGTTGGTTCAGATGCACTCAGCCATTTCGTGGTTCAGTACGCCTCAGCTCAGTTCGGTTCAGTTGTTAACACCTCAGCTCACATAGTTCTGATTCAGTGTTCGTCAGCTAACATAGTTCGTGGTCGTGTTAGCACTCAAGTTCGTGGTCTGTTAACTCGATGTTCAGTCCACGATGGTTCAGTCGCGATGTTCAGTCCGCACGGATGGTTCGTCCGCACGATGGTTCAGTCCGCACGGATGGTTCAGTCCCAGGATGAAATGTGATATTCCGACACCTGCTGTCTTCACCAGATAATATATCTGGTGTTTACCAACTGCTGTGGGTTACAATATAAAAAGGACCCCAACGGAAATAAGTCCCAATAATGCACTGACTTTGTTGGGTTATCCTGGGTGGCTATCACTCCATGTTAAAAATCTGAACAAAATCCTGTCTTATCTCTGGCAGTATGGTTTGCACAGAGATGCCAGTGACATCAAATGCAAAGTGCGTGTACAGAGATAAGGCCATCTTATATATCTTAAGTGTCCAAGCATCCAACCTTTCAGGGACACCTCCATGCAACGCCTAGAGCAAAACTAATTTAACTGTTAATGATAAGATCTCAGAAATCTTGAGACTATCCACATTTTGTGTAGACTAGACGAATTAATTGTATTTGAAGAAACTTGAACCAACAATGGCTAATGTTTTAGTGGTATTAAGAAATTTAATTTGCTTGAGATTGTAACTATGTATATTGTTTTGTAGTGTGTTTATTACCTTCATGAAGGATTTGTAACATATACATAAATTGACTAATATATTTTTTCATGATGTAACTATGCTTGGTGGGGCCTGATAAAGACCCATTGCGACCTCTGTAATCCTGTTGTGTTTTCTCTCTCTACAGCTCACAGGATGAGAATGGGAAGCACAATAAACTAGTTGCTGAGAAGAATGTATTAAATTTATAATAGTCAGTGGCAGTATATTAGCCTGGTACTTTTTCTTTGGAAAGAATGCCATTCTCATTTTCTCTGGAACGAATAGATGGTAAACTGCTTCAAACATTATCTCCTCCCCATCCCCTCAACCCGGGCTTTAAAGTCCCAGCTTTAATACAGATTTTCTCTATCTTCTTAAACTGAAACTGACCTGTTAAGCCAGCTAAGACTTTCATACTTTAAATAAGATATTACAAGGACCTCAATGGAAATAGTCACTTTACAGTGCCCCGTGGCCTGGCGGTTATAGCTCTCGCTTCACACGGTGAGGGTACGGGTTCGATTCCCGGCGAGGGTAGAAACATTGTGCATGTTTCCTTACACCGGTTGTCTATGTTCACCCATCAGTAAAATAGGTACTACCTGGGTGTTAGTCGACTGGTGGGGGTCGCATCCTGGGACAAAACTAACCTAATTTGCCCGAAATGCTCTGCATATCAAGTGGCTAGTAGTGTCATTGATGTCAGCTAGGCCTGTATACCTTTTTACATGTACTTGTAGAAATAAAAATATTATATTTGTCTGACTTTTTTTTGGGGGGTTATCTTAGGTAATCTACACATGTGCTGCTGTTAAATGACCCACGTGGGTTTAGGTTTTTAGTTTGAATGTAGCACCACATTAAGTTTCAATAGCTAGGCTAACATAACTAGATTTGATGCAGAAGAATGTTATTAACTTTGAATATGACAAAGGAAGAAAGCAGCTGTGATTTATTTATCTAATTTTGGTAATTGTACCATTATTACTAAAGGTAATACACTAGATAATCAAGTGTCCCATAGCTTGGTTGGTGGCATGCTCAGCTTACACATTGAGGTCCATGGTTCGATTCCCGGTATGGTTGGAAACATTAGTGTGTTTCCTTAAGACACCTGCTGTCCCTATTCACCTAACAGGAAAATAGGTATATAGCCGACTGGTGTGGTTCACTTCCTGGGGACAGAATTAACCTAATTTGCCCGAAGTGCTCTGCATAACAAGGGGCTTTCTATATAGTATGTCATTGATGTCAGCTATGGTTTGTATACATTGTACATGTACAATGTACTTGTAGAAATAAAGATTACCATTATTAGTGTAAGTAGTAGATGCAGTTACAGGGTAATGTGAATAATAGTTAATGTTAGGGATGTACATACTTCTATAGTGTGATCCTCATAAATCTGTATTTGTGACACTCAAAATTCAGTATGATACTAAGGTAATATAGTATTACATTTTAACTAGAGAAATTAGGAAAAATATAGTACAGGTATACATACAGTTAATAAAATAATAAATCATAATATAATATCTGTATATATTTACTGTAAATAATCAAGAGGCCTTGCAGAGAAATGATCAATAAACAGTATATTAACATTCAAATATAACACTAATGAGAAAATAAAAAAACTTATAAATATTATTTAAATGGATCCCTTCAAGGAAGTTTTGTGTGTCAGATTCTTTTTCATGTCAAATTATGTATTATAATTGAAAAAAATATATTGACCATTCTGCTTTATGTGAAAAAATATACATGAAGTGAATTCACATTGTTGATATATATGTATGCATGTATCATCTGTCCTTCTGGGCAGTGTAAACACATAGTATACCAGAGGGCCAAACTTTACTGCTTTTCTTTATAGCATTTCACTAATGAGGTGGTTTTCAATTACCCATTCTTCACATATTTAAGACTTCCTACAATAATTATATTCACCACTCACTATAAGGATGAAAATATTTTAATATAAGTAATGTATGTACTGTAGTATATGCATTTTTTAGGCCTAACACTATTGCTCACTTAATATGGGATAGTGTAAACATGTTATCAGGCTTTTATATGCATTTGAAAGTGAAAAAAGGCTACGTCTTGCTTTAGAGTGGTAGCTGGAACCTAACCTGCTGTATAAGGGGGGCCCTCCTGTAGTACTGTACTGTATGTCTAAACACTAATCTTACCAAATGCTTGTCCTCTGAAAAACTAATCTGCAAGAACCTGAGTTAACAAAACTATGACAGTACATATACTGTATATGTGCAAGTATATAAAGCTATATAAGATAATTAAACATCTGTTTTTTTAAATCACATGCACTGATTTACAGCTTTAATGACCTAGACCCACTATGATTATTAAAATCACCATTGTCTATACTGATATATTTCCAAAACAATAATTAATTGAAATGGAGGGTGTCTCAAAAGTCGAGATCCTTAAAATCAAAGAAACGCATTTTTAATGTCAGTTTTATATATTTTATTAAAATACCCTGATAGCTCACTATATCAATCATTACAAGGTTGAAATTGCAATCATACATATTTTAGGAAGAACCAAGAGGGAGATGTACAAACTATTTAAAAAATATACTTACAAGATGCCAAACCTGGCTGGTTGAGTCGTCATAAAGATGTTTGCGTTCAGTATATATACTCTCACCTTAAGGCTTTTTGACTTAAATGTTAAAAGAAACTTTTGTTCAAAAATTTATCTGGTAATGTCATTTAATTTAAATAATTCATATGTTTAAAAAAATAATACATTCGTCCAGACTTATGAGACATCCTATATAATAGTCCCTAAGCACAAGGAGCACTATATTGCATGCTTAAGTCAAGGTTTCAAGCTCTAAATGCTAGCAATATTGATTTCAATGTTATTGCCCTTTTTAAGAGTAACAGTGGACCCCCGGTTTTCTTGATGCTCCAGACTCGAACAATTATGTAAGTGTAGTTTTGTAAGTGTATTTTTTGGGGGTCTAAAAGGACTAATCTAATTTACATTATTCCTTATGGGAATAAATTCGTTTGGTAACGGCACTTGAACAGCATTCTAGAACAAAAAAATCACGAAAACCAGGGGTCCACTGTATCTTGATGCTGTTTAGAAAACACTGAATCTACAGTGGTACCTCGGTATACATCCGCTTTGGAATAAGTCCAACTTGGTATACGTCCTGTTTGGACGCAAAAATTTTTGCTTGGTATACGACCTTTGTTTGGAATATGACTAGCGTGCTAAAGCTTGTATGGGTCAAATGAGTCACGACACAGCGTGCCGTGACTCATTTCTAGAAACTTTACACTAAAGCACTATTCCAGAGGTGCTTTGAAGTGACCTCTGACACAGAGTTAACCCTGAGAGAGTTTTGGAAAGATCACTTTACTATCGACCATTGCATAACTCTCATTGACAAAGCCTGGCAGGAAGTTTCATACAGAACAATGAACTCTGCTTGGAGGAATTTGTGGCCAGAAGCAGTGGCTGAAAGGGACTTTTAGGGCTTTGAGGCTGTGTCTATAGTGGAGGATATTGTCTCTGGGCATGTCCATGGGTCTTCATGTGAGTAATGGTGATGTGGCGGAGTTAGTGGAGAGGCACAGGGAAGAGCTGACCACTGAGGAGCTGCAGGAACTTGAGAAGGAGGAGCACAAGACTAAGATGGATGCACTCTCTTCACGCTCGGAAGAAGAGATAGAGGAAGCCCCTACTTCATTAATCAAGGAAATCTTTGCCAAATGGATGGATGTTAAAAACTTTGCAGAGAAGTACCACCCCAACAAAGCCCAAGCAAGCAGTAATAGCATTGTCTGGAATGACCAGACAATGTCACATTTCTGAAGCATCCTGAGGAGAAGGCAGAAGCAAAGTTCTTTGCACAGATTTTTAGTAAAAGTCAAACCTGGTGAGCTTCATCCAGGTCCAAATAGGAAAAAAAAAAAAAAGAAAGAAAAGAGAAGGGGACTCTCCTTCCAAACAATAAATTTCCTCCTCCTCCCTTCTCAGCACTATCCTAGTAGGCACTCGACTCTTTTCAGCAAAGTAAAGTGAGGTTAAATTTGCATTTATTTCATCTAATTCTTTTGTATTTATGTGTATGTATTTTAGTACTAAGCAGTATTTAAATTACATATTTTAGTATTAAGCAGTATTTAAATTACATATTTTAGTATTAAGCAGTGTTTAAATTATTTTATACAACCCTATCAATGTATAGTATGCCAATAACAATAGGATTTTTTTCATGGGAACGGATTAATCGTTTTTCCTATATTTCTTATGGGAAATGAGAAGTAATCAAGCATGATCAAAGGAAGGTGAGGGCAGCTTCAATTCATTGGATCAAGAGCCTTTCTACACCATCAAGGCACAATCTCAAAGGAATTAAAATTGAGAATCGTGAAACATAGTAATAAGTGATTATTTTCCTGTTGGCATAGTTGGTTCATTGCTTGATTATGTGACAACCCTCTTTCACAGCCTGTGAAGTGTCGTTCTTTCATGGGAAAAGCTGGTTCCACAAGGTGGGCCCAGAGATACTAGAAGTGGTAGACAGGACAGAAGTATCTTTTATTGGCATCAATTGGTTGGCCATAGGTGGTTCTGGGTTCTGAGGAGGGTCTGTAGCCATTTTGGATCAGAAGAGGGTGTTACAATCACTAAAATCCAGGAGAATGTCTCAGTTATTTAGTAAAAAATAGGAGACATTTCTGAGAATAAAAAGAAATCAAGCACCTCCCCTGAACCATTGTCACCTCTGCTGACAGGTACTGCTGCTGTTCCTGGAAGAAACCTCATATTCTACTTGTACAACACCAGGATGGCACCTCCATAATTGACTGAGTAAAGCTTAACAAAACTTGTTTAGATCATAGTACTAACTGTACAATCATCTTTCAGCTGATAATGGTAGCATGAGAACTGACAAAAATGCCAGGAGTCTTTTACCTTCAGTTTGCTACTCCTAGATCCAAAGATAACCTTCACCCAAGGTCCTGCTAGATAGCCACCTGATGTCTCACTGGAGGGTCACCAGACAATCCCCGTAAGATAATCCCATTTCTGTTGGGTAGAGTAACCCACTACAGCACCACCAACAAAAGCTACATTAGAACTGGCCCAATAATGATTCCTTTCCTTCTCTCTAGGAGCTGAACTTCTAAAGAGAAAATGTCTCCATTAATGAGACCTAAAGGAGAGGAAGGGTTGGGGGATGTTTAAATTTAATCAGAGGAGGTTCATTTTCTCTTATCAAGAACTCCTTTGCCATGATAAGGGATCCCCCTTTGAAGGAGCTCGACATGAGGAGTTGCAAAACAAAAGTATTTTTTTCCAGTTCCACATGGAACCTTGGCAAGAAATTTAAAAAAAGGACACTACTTTTGGATGTCAAGTATCCTTTGGACATTAAAATTTTATTTAAATAATGGAAGCATGATTATGGGCTGAGTGCTTTCCATGAATATAATAATGTGCTAGTATAGGTGAGACTACAGCAGCTGCACAAAACTATATATTTCTTATACGTACTTAATGAAACTGAATAATTTCATGGAATCAAAGCTCACCCCTCCCTCCCTCTTACAGCAAACATATCAGGGACATATCTCCATTCATCTAGATTTGCTGCTTAGAGCCTGTGACCTGGTTTGGACTGTCAAATGGACTTTAAACGTGTGTTGCTGCTGCCAATACTGTCATTGCTGTTGACACCACTGCCATCAATACTGGTAAGTTCATACTATAGTCTGTGCTGCTTTTGCAACCACTGATGCTGCCATTGCTGCTGATTTCCTTGTTCTTGTAATACAATCTCTCTGATGATCTAACTTTCCATGCAGACTTTGCCTTTGCTTTGCTACATTACCTGTGACCCATTACCATCTTGCCTTTTCTATAACATCTCCACTTCTTCCACTCTGGAAGCTTTTTTCATCTCATTTGTGTGGTACTGTATGACCCTTATGAATTTAACATTTTCCCATGAATATACATACAGTGGACCCTCGGTTTTCGTTCACCTCCAAACTCGAACAATTATGTAAATGTATTTTTGTAAGAGCTTTTGTAAGTGTTTTTTTGGGGTCTGAAACGACTAATCTAATTTACATTTGTCCTTGCGGGAACTAATTCGTTCGGTAATGGCACTCAAACAGCATTCTGGAATGAATTTTCAACGAAAACCGAGGGTCCACTGTACTACTACTAGATATCTGCAGCTATCTAATAAGTTTCTTGAGGAAATACAAAATTTACCATTAAACAAGTCTAATATTTAAATATTGAATGTGCAAGTGAACAAATTTATTTGTAAACTTCATTGTAGAACACATTAAAGTATGATAATAATTTTTTTAAGTTTTTATTAAAGCTCAGCAATCAAGAAAATGCTTTTAACATCAAGATTGTTTCTTTAAGTCAAAAGATGGTTTATACTATCATACAAAAGGTGACCAATTTATGAAGTTATGGTATGTATTAATGTTACAGCTAAAGGTACATTCTACCCCAAAGTTACAGTTATACAAACAAATGCCAGCCATTATTAGGATTATTATGCAGAAAAGATAATAGAGAATGATGACAAAAAGGTCCCTGTAATGTTTAAGAGTATGCTAAATCTAAAGTAAATGAAAACACTAACAGGTACACAATCTATGAAGTAAATAGTTTCACTTTATTGTGTATGAGAGGTTTCTTGATACCAGTGAGGGGCTTTTCATTCAAGGAATTGAACCTGACCTCTCTTCTTTGGATCGAACCTGATTACATCCTATTTCCCTAGGCATTGTATAGCCCCTACTGGTTTAGCACTCCCCTTCTTCCTCACCCCCCATGAATGTAGTTAATAATAATTCACTATTTATATGACAAAATTTCTAAAGAAAGTTTATTTAAATACAAGTGATGACACAGCATATCAGTATATGCAACCTATCTCCATTTTTTGTACAAAACTAAAGTCTCTGGAGTTTACCTGGAGAGAGTTACGGGGGTCATCGCCCCCACGGCCCAGACTGTGACCAGGTCTCATGGTGGATCATGGCCTGATCAACCAGGCTGTTACTGCTGGCTGCACGCAGTCCAATGTACAAACCACAGCCTGGCTGGTCAGGCACCGACTTTAAGTGCCTGTCCAGTGCCTGCTTGAAGACAGCCAGGGGTCTATTGGTAATCCCCCTTATGTATGCTGGGAGGCAGTTGAACAGTCTTGGGCCCTTGACACTTATTGTGTTGTCTCTCAACGTGCTAGTGGCACCCCTGCTTTTCATTGGGGGGATGTTGCATCGTCTGCGGAGTCTTTTGCTTTCGAAGGAAGTGACTCTCATGTGCAAGTTTGGTACTAATCCCTCAAGGATTTTCCAAGTGTATATAATAATGTATCTCTCCCGCCTGCACTTTAGGGAGTACTGTACAGGTTTAGGAAGCTAAGGATGTAAAATGTAATGAACAATAAAGTCAATTATGTACTGGTAATGAAAGCTTCTCATAATTTAACTGAAAAAAATTCAGCCATGATTATCTTGAATATGATTAAAAATATCTACGTACAGCATACCGTCGACGAACATGTGATTGAGAAATGTATAACACGGTTGAAAATTAGCGATCTAATTTCAAGTAGCACTCACTAAATTTAGGAGAAAATATGCAGTGCTGTGGGATCTTTCCTCTCTGCCTAGTCTTGCTCTTCATGTACAAAACTTCATACACCACCAATTCACAGTGCATACATAAGAACATAAGAAAGAAGGAACACTGCAGCAGCCCTACTGACCCATGTGAGGCAAGTCCATGTGTTACTCAGTCATGTGTTAGTGAATTTATTTTCAACATTTGCCCATCTCATTTCTGTAGTCAGTATGGCAATCAATAGAAATATGAGTGATGCTGGAGGTGCCAAGAATAATAAGTAAAGTGCTCATGACCTCCAATTTCGTGCCTGTGTAATTCCATAATTATTACATCGTATTCCCTGCTATTCGTAAAATGCAGGGAACTGCTCAGGACCCTGACACATCAAGAAGCATTACATTACTTTGAAATGAGGTCTGGTGCAGCTGATGTTATCTTACTGTCAGCTGCAGGGTAAAACAGACCAGAAATGCATTACAGAGACCTCAACCATCCACCTCAGTCCAGTAGGGCCACACAATCCTTTTCAAGATCATTGACATGCACCAGAATTTAAGGAAAGAAAAAATTACAGTAATTTATGCAACTTTTCAGCTTCATATATTGGATTTTAATTATGGACACCTCGCTACATCCAAATACATATAATTACATTTTTTTAGAATTACAAGACCTAAAGAATTTTTTTTTTTTGAGGGGCCCAAGAACAGCCCTATTTTTTCCATGTGTTCTCCACTTTGTTTAATATGATTTTCAGGAACACAACTACCGTGTTATTCAAACACCAACTGTACATATAAGAAATCAAAATCTTTTTCATGTATTATTGACCCATCCTATGCCAGCTTTCCTAATATGATATCATTAAATATAAGCACTTTGAAATTAATAAAAAGAGGCAAACTCTTTAACATTTAATTCTAGCTCTGCTGACTCTTTGGGAAGACTTGTACATAATGTGCATGTGTATGTTTGTGTACATGTTATACAAACTATCAGTGAGAAAAGATAGCACAAAATTATAATTTTCATATAAAACTAGTTGTTTTATTAAACTTTTTCTAAAAAAAAAAAAAAAAAAGTTAATACACAGGTCCTTTGATAATACTGAAGATGACTCTTAGAAATCCCCTGACAGACCAGTTTATGCATGGAGCATGGGTTTTCTTACATAAATTTATATTAATCACAGTAATATTTAATTTTATACCAGTACCTTAAACCAACATCAACTTTTTTCTGAATGTACAAAAAAAAAAATCCATTATTACAGCATTTTAATTTTTGAAGGAAAACAAAATTAGTGTCAAGCCATGCACTAAAGGACTTAAATTTGGATGCTGCTGCAATTCATTTAGCAAATACAGGAGGCCCTCCACATTTGCAAGGGTTAGGGGATCAAGAACCTCGCGAATGTTGAAAATTTGCGAATGTTTGGTGCGCAAATATATTATAGGAAAATATAATACATAATAGCATTTACTCTGACAAGATTTTTACAATTTTTTTTTTTCGTGTAGGTTAAAATTTTTGTGGATTAAGGTTAGGCAGACGAACTCTGATGACTTGTGATGATGATGACAATGACGATGATGGTGATGATAGTTAGCCATGCAGTTACTGATGACAGTTGAATGGAGGTGATTATATGGAGTGTAACTGCATGGCATGATGAGTCTAGTGTGTGGATTCTAACTCTTGACTGCCAGCGTCACTGCCGATAATAGGCGGCTGGGCATTTGCGAATGTTCGAAGCTCGCGAAATTGGAACTCACGAATGTGGAGGGCCTCCTGTACACTCCCCTCAAATTTAAGGAAATAATAGAGTAGACTAACGTTGACTACTACATAGCTCATTTTCAATAAGTTTAAAAAAAGGAATACTAGTGATACTGAAAGTGCAAAAAGTATAAGAGTGAAACTATGACTGTTTTGAAAACTGGAGGTTATAGATATGCTTAAAAATGGTGCATACAGTGGACCCCTGAGTAACGAGCAAAATTCATTCCAGAAGCCTGCTCAAGTGCCATTTCTGAACGAATTTACTCCCTTAAGAAATAATGTCAAGTAGGTTAGTCCATTTCAGACCCCCAAAAATACACTTACAAAAGCACTTACAATATTATACTTACATAATTGTACGATTTCCGGGGTGCTCGTTACTCGGGGGTCCACTGTATGTGATGAAGACGGTGCTTGCCTTTGGTGTTAGAGAATCAACAGTTCCTTCAGTTTAAGACAGTGAGATGAGGAAGAGCTTTTGCAATTAGTAACCCAAAATGTAGCATGCTGAAAAAAATATCAGAGAAGAATACTGCTAAAACAAGTTTATTATTATTACAATCAAAACAAAGCACTAAATCCAAAAGGGTCATACAATGCTGACAAAAGTTTATTGAATGTATAGATCAAGCATAAAACAAAGAAAGGTGTTTCACTTAGTGCCCCTTATGATAAGGATATTTCTTTTGATTATTTGTGGCACTTATCCGTATTGCATCTATGCCTGTATCACCATTTGTGGTCGTTTCAGACTCCCTTAGTGCTTTACAGGCTATCCGTAAAATTGATACACCTCACCCCCTAGTTCTTCGTATCCAACTTTGGTTATGCTGTATCTCTAGCAAGCACAAAGATATTGTTTTTTGTTGGGTCCCTGGTCATGTTGACGTACAGGGCAATGAACAGGCAGACACTGCTGCGCGGTCAGCAGTACATGACCTTCCAGTTTCATATAGAGGTGTTCCTTTTACGGACTATTTTGCAGTCATTGCTACCCACCTTCGCACCCGTTGGCAACAACACTGGTCTGACCTGCTAAATAACAAACTTCATTCTATTAAACTGAGTATAGGTTTCTGGCCTTCTTCTTGTCACCAATGTCGAGGTTGGGAGACTACACTCTACCCTCTTCGCATTGGCCACACTCGTCTTATGCACGGGTATCTCATGGAGAGGCTCCCTGCCCCTCTCTGTGAGCATTGTCAGGTTCCAGTGTCTGTTTGACATATTCTGTTGGACTGTCAACTTTATCAACGAGCGCGCAGAATTTACCTCCAACGACGTCTTCACTCTGCAGCACTTTCTTTACCTTCCCTTCTTGTTGATGGACCCTCCTTTAATCCTGACTCTCTCGTTGACTTTTTGACTGAAACTGACTTACTACACAAACTCTGAAGATTATACCTTTAGCACCTCCTCAGTCCCTTCTACCTCGATCTCTTGCTACCCTCTCTCCCTGCACTATCCACTATCCTTAGCGCTTCTATTTGATTATAATAATAATAATATCCACTATCCTGCTGCACTCCATACCCTACTAATCATTCATCTCCCTCTTACAACCCATTCTCCCTGCATCCTGCAATAACCTGCAGCACTTTATTACCCTTCTGGTTTAGCACTTCTATTTGATTATATTAATAATTCTTTTGATTATAATAATAATAATATGATAAGGATATTATAAAATGATTCGTGAGCAGGAAGGAAAGTCTGAAACGATTTAACAGTTTAAGCTTGCAATTGGCTGCATAATTATCAAATTTAGTGTGGAAAGTGCATCTGCTGGCTACACTGCTACAGAAACTTCCCTACAGAGCTGGAGAAATTTATTTGAGAGTGGGTACAAGCCTGAGTGTTTAATGTCAAAACAGCATTATGTGCACTGATGTAGCAGGCAGTTTTAAGTGCAACCTGATACTTATTTACCATTCCTAGTATCATGTTTACAAATGTAGACAAAACCACTGCCTGCCATTTGGCTGTCCAACAAGACAGCATGGATGAATGAGGCATTGTTTGGTGAGCAATTCAAGCATTATTTTATTTTTTCAGTCAAGATGTACTTGTTCTAAAAAAACTTCTCATTCAAGGTTCTCCCTCTTGATAATTCCCATAGCCATCTTCTGCTCTTGCAGTTCATGCACTTGCATGTGATTTTTTTTTTTACCACCAAATTCAACATTTGATACAACCACTGGTTTGAAAAATGATTAAGACACTTAAGTGCCACCACACACAAAAGATGCAGAAACTCCTTGTAGTAGTAGATGACAATAAAGACACTAGTGTTAGTGTTCTGGCATAAATTTAACATTGCAGATTCAATAGTCTACATACAAGTTGCATGGGCTAAGTGCCCCAAACAACAAATGCAGGCTAAAGAAAATCATGGACTAGTGTGGTGAAGAATTTCACAGATTTTTCCTCAATAGAAAGTCCAGGAAACTGGATCTGGCAAGGAAAATTCCAGGTGAGGGTTTTGAAGATGTGGAGGCAGAAGACATAAATGAACTCTTAAGAAAATGATAACGAAAAAACAAACTATGCACAAGAAAATGTTGGAAGTACTCGATTCCCAGATAGATGGGAGGCAGATAACAGATTATTATTATAATCATAACTAAGTGCTAAATAAATAACAAAAAGGGCACAATATCATGACTGGAACAGTACACAAATAACCTGCACATAGGAGAGGAGCTTACAACAATGTTTCAGTCCGACTTGGACCATTTACAGTCATATTGAGTGTGACTTTGTAAATGGTCCAAGTTGGACTGAAACATCGTCGTAAGCTCCTCTCTCCTATGTGCGGGTTATTTGTGCAATTACTAAACCCACAAGGGTCATACAGTGTAAGATAATAGAAAAGGATGAGGAAGAACCTGAAGCTAAAACAGTTGACATTCAAAAGATATACATGTAGTATATACATGAGACAATGCATGCTATTGGTAAAGCTGAAGACTGTTTGACTGAGGAGGACCCTGACTTGTCTACAAGCATGGCTATGAATCAGGGTCTGGAGTAGCTGACGCCTTATCATAAGCTGTCTAAAGTACTGCAGGATAAAACACAGCCAGGATGCCTTACAGAATACCAGACTACAACTGTCAAGTAACAATGCTGTGTCGACCTCAGCCCATGATCCACAGCAACCCTGTCCACTGAGGTTAAAATCAACCTGCATCAGCAATCAGAATTTAAGGTAGAGTAACATTAATCCTCTCCACATATTTTTAGGTCAACAAGCAATGTCTACAATTTAAGGTATCAGAAACTATTGTTTTTGACAAATTAAGAAATTTAAACAAAATTATTGATTAAATTTTTTTGGTATGATAGAGCCTGATGAATTAAATTTGAAAACTTAAATAATTACCAGTAAATGTTTGCTACTGATTTTTTTTATTAACACATTGGTCGTCTCCCACCAAGGCAGGGTGGCCCGAAAAAGAAAAACTTTCATCATCATTCACTCCATCACTGTCTTGCCAGAGGCGCACTTACACTACAGTTATAAAACTGCAACATTAACATCCCTCCTTCTTCCCATCTCCAGGACTCAAGTCCGGCATGCCGGTTTCCCTGAATCCCTTCATAAATGTTACCTTGCTCACACCAACAGCACGTCAAGTCCTAAAAACCATTTGTCTTCATTCCCTCCTATCTAACACGCTCATGCACGCTTGCTGGAAGTCCAAGCCCCTCGCACACAAAACCTCCATTACCCCTTCCCTCCAACCTTTCCTAGGTTGACCCCTACCTCGCCTTCCCTACACTACATGTATTCTTACCCCTTTAAGCATGGATTATAAAATTGATATCTATTTTTCACTATAGATACAAAATTCCTAGGTAGTAGGTTGATAGACAGCAGCTGCCCAGGGAGGTACTACCGTTCTGCCAAGTGAGTGTAAAACGTAAGCCTGTAATTGTTTTACATGACGGTAGGATTGCTGGTGTCTTTTTTCTGTCTCATAAACATGCAAGATTTCAGGTATGTCTTGCTACTTCTACTTACACTTAGGTTACACTACACATGCATGTACAAGCATATAGTATATACACACACCCCTCTGGAGTTTCTTCTATTTTCTTACTAGTTCTTGTTTATTTCCTCTTATCTCCATGGGGACGTGGAACAGAATTCTTCCTCCATAAGCCATGCGTGTCGTAAGAGGCGGCTAAAATGCCAGGAGCAAGGGGGCTAGTAACCCTTTCTCCTGTATAAATTACTAAAGTTAGAGAGAGAAACTTGTTTTTCTTTCTGGGCCACCCTGCTTCGGTGGGATACGGCCGGTTTGTTGAAAGAAAGAAGAAACAAAATTGAATCTTAAAAACTGATGCCTCACAAAATTTTGTAGAATTCTGGTCAGTCAGATGAAGAAACAATGGCCTACAGGTTTAGTGCTTCAGTATTTTAATACGGTAAGAGATCTATCAGGTTTAGTATTTTTGTGAATACAATAATAGTAATTGCTCCAATATTCTAAAATTATTTTTATTACATATTTGACACAGAAACATTTGATTAAAATGTAGTAAATTAACAGCATCATTTAGTATTTACCTTTATAATAATTTGCTTTTCCAATTTATATACTCTTCAATACAAGATAATGATAATGAATGACTGTCAATGAATAAATGGGACAATGGACTGGGACTCGAAACCTACTATACACTCTGTGGCCGAGAATTACAGTTTTGGGGCTGCAACAAGCATGAACCTTGGCTTGAGTCCCAGTCCATCCTAGTTATACACTTTTAATAAAATCACTGCAAATTTAAATGGATAATGTTAACACTTCTGACATGTTAAAAATTCTTGTTTGAAAGTCCCTTTTTGAGTATTTTGTTGGCATGCAGTACCCAATGACCCATTCATACTCAGCTACTAAATTATTAAGTCCTTTTTTCCATCTTTGCCTCACCCATAAAATTTAAAATATTACAAAGTCACTACCTCATAATACCAGTAGTAATACACTCATTTTTAAATAAAAATTATACAGAAAATACAATGAAATCATTAGGGACTAACAATGAAATATTAATAAAAATGTTTTTTTTTATAATCTTTGTAAAATACAGATTTATATATATATTATATATATGTATATATTTACAAAATGTCAGATCTTGAAAGAGAGAGAGAGAACATCTAACAGTTACTTACGGATAACTTATAATTAAGATTTTAATTATGCATGGGTATGACAAATCCCCATTTTCACTAAAATGAAAGTTAAATAGGAAAATGTATAAAAAAATTGTGAATATACAGTACACTATATCTATAGTTATTGTACTCCATGCTTAGGCTTCACTGATTAACCCACAGTACGTATATTTATAAAGTTGCTGACCTTTATTATAAAGGCTCAAATTAATGTTGGCTGAATAGAATTATTTTATATAAAACAAACTCATTTGCCAGAATAGTATAGGTATATACCAAAGGATACAGATCTACTTATAAACTTTTACTACACAGAGTGTAGATTATCACAGGCCTTACATCTGAAAGATAATACACAAGGCTAAAGCAGCACTTGCTGTACTGTACAAGTGAACAAGCACCACCTTATTCAGATTAAAGCCTAAGTTATACATGACCTACGTGCAACAGTAAATAACAGCACTACAAAAACCTTATCTACTATTCTTCCCTGCACTTATCCCCGTGGTCTAAACTTCTGCAATTTTAGGGAAAAAAAAATATGAGCTTCTGGTAAATGATCATTTGCATAACAATCCGAGGCAACGTTTCAGATGCACAACAATGTCCTAACATCACAGACTATAATATGACATGGTTGCACTACCAATACAGAGATGCATCACTTTCCATGGTACACAATGATATACCTAGCAAAAATTTAATTCAGTACAAATTATTGTAAATAAATTTATAATATGCAAAAATGTTTTTGTGTATGGCACTGCACTTATAACAATAGAACAACTGACAATGTATTTAAAAATCCAAGTGTTCTATAAGTGACAGTATCAAGAATGATGGCAAAACAAAAAATCTTAAAACTGAGTATGAAAAATGTGACAAGCTTTGACAATCTACTCTCGAAGCCTGGCCTGAGGCCACACTATTGTTAATTTAAGTTCAATCAGATTGTTGCTGCCAGCAGCTTGCAGGCCAACATAGCCATCACAACCTAACTGATCTCACAGCTGTTCCTACAGAATTTTCCATCCAACTTCAATATTACCTTCATTTTTTCCGGTCATGTAGTGTTCAATCATAAATTTCTTTATCAAGAGAAGTACACACATGACTACTTGTGCTGGTACATGAATAGTAAAGCTTAATAAGAGATTTGCCAAGATGCTTAAAGTGTCACATTAATATCTATTATAAATATCCCAAAACTCTTCTGGCATTTTTAGTGATTTACAACAAAACTTTAGCAAATCAATGACTGAGGAAGCTCAAAATCCCAGACGTGCCAGAGCCATCTGGCGTCGAAGCTTCACTATCTCCCAGTACACATCATGAACTGTGAGGGGAAAAAATAATAAATTAGTCGTATTTAAAGATGTGCTAGTGTACAAAGTAAAACCTATGATACTATCTGGGTTTAACACAGTATGTATTAGTAATCATTATAAAGAAAAATGGCACTGAAGTTACATTATATATAGTATTTTTTTTTCAACATACTGGCTGTCTCCCACTGAGGCAGAGTGACCCAAAAAAGAAGAAAACTATAAAGTTTATCTTATTTCTACATTTAGTAGCTTATAAAGGAGAAGGGGTTACTAGCCCTTTGTTCCTATATATACAGTATATCTTTCTTCTTTCAACACGTCGGCCGTTTCCCACTGAAGCGGGGTGGCCCAAAAGGAAAAACAAAAGTTTCTCCTTTTACATTTAGTAATATATACTGGAGAAGGGGTTACTAGCCCCTTGCTCCCGGCATTTTAGTCGCCTCTTACGACACGCATGGCTTACAGAGGAAGAATTCTGTTCCACTTCCCCATGGAGAAGAGGAAATAAGAACAAGAACTAGTAAGAAAATAGAAGAAAACCCAGAGGGGTGTGTATATATATATATATGCTTGGACATGAATGTGTAGTGTGACCTAAGTGTAAGTAGAAGTAACAAGACATACCTGAAATATTGTATGTTTATGAGACAAAAAAGACACCAGTAATCCTACCATCATGTAAAACAATTACAGGCTTTCGTTTTACACTCACTTGGCAGGACGGTAGTACCTCCCTGGGCAGTTGCTGTCTACCAACCTACTACCTAGAATATACAGTATATATAAAAATAAAAAACTATGTGCTACTGAGTGAACAGGCAGAGTTGGTCCTCTCTTACTAAAGTAAGGTGACCCCAAAAAATTAAGTCATTTAATAACTGTTTTGCCAGAAGTGCACAACAAAATTCAGTATTCTTAAGAAAAAAAATGTAAAATAACAGTATCAAAATGGTATGAAAGAGATTAAACCTTTAAAATGACCCAGTAGTGGTACGATTATGCAACAAGAAATTATTTTAAATCTAATTAATTTTGGGTAAAACTAGTTATTACATCATTCCTTGGAAACGTTATGTTACAAGGATGTTGAATCGTACCACTTATGAATTCAAGAATATTTAAAAAATTACAAGAAGTCTAAACAGATTCAAGGATGCAAAACCATGAATCTAAATTCTCAGGTGAACAGAATTTGAAATTTTTATTTATAATAAAATGCCTGAATACTCACTTGAACTCTTGACTAGACCAAGTTTAATGTATCGTAAATAGTTGAGAAAGTCACAGATGGCAATAATCTGAAAAAAAAAATACATTAAGTACTGTACATATACAGTGGAACCTCGACTTACGAGTGTCCCAACATACGAGTTTTTCGAGATACGATCCATCGCTCGGTCGATTTTTTGTTCTGAGTTACAACCCAACATCCAAGTTACGAGGGAGCTTCCCCCGCTTCCCCCTCAAACCACAACCCGCACACCTCGCTTGTTTATCTGTGATTTCATGCTTTAATTCCATGTACATCATCCTCTTTTTCTTCTCAGCACTGTCCTTTACACTTACTTTCTTAGGACCCATGGTTAGAAAAAAGAAATTTGGCAAAATAACTAGAAAATGCAAGCAAAGCACGAGAGAAATGCTTCCAACTAGTGCCGGTGTTCTAAAGCTCCTCGTTATTATAATAATAATAATAATAATTATTAGTATTATTATTATTAATTTAGGGAACTGGAGCACAGATCCAATTCCCTAAATAATGATAATATAATAATAATAACAATAATAACGAGCAAGCTTCAGTTCCCTAAATTAATAATAATAATAATAATGAGGAGCGTCAGAACACCGCCACTAGTTGGGGCAGCGAATGCTAAAACATCCACTGAGCAGCGCACTTGTTTTCCTCGCTTTGGAAGCATTTCTCTCATGCCAAATTTCTTTTTTCTAACCATGGGTCCTAAGAAAGTAAGAGCAAAGGACAGTGATGAGAAGAAAAAGAGGATGATTTCCATGGAATTAAAGCAGGAAATCATAGATAAACATAAGCAGATGAAAGTGAGGAAAGCGTGGAGAAAAAGCCAAAAATCAGTGAAGAGTGAAGTGAAAAAAAAATATAAAAAATTGTAGCAGTTAAGTTCAGCTATAAAGTGTAGAAATTAAGGTTAAGCAAGTACAGTACCTTATGGTCCAAACTCACCCTTTTATGTGTTTATTTAAATGCTTTTGTAAATGTAATTTTGGGGTCTAAAAGGACTAGTCTATTTTACAACATTTCTTAAGGAGATAAATTCGTTTGGTAATGGCACTTGAACAGCATTCTGGAATGAAAAAATATCGTAAACCGGGGTACCACTGTACATAAGTTAAGCGATAGAAAAAGGAAAAATCGAAACTAACTCCTCCAATGTTGTTGGGGTTTATAGGGCCACTGACAGCATACACCACTCTGCTCCACCCTCAACCTCCGCCACCATCTCTTCTCCAAGGTACATACGTAAATATGTACAGTAGACCCCCACCTAACGAGCAAAATTCATTCCAGAAGCCTGCTCAAGTGCCATTACCAAACGAATTTACTTCCTTAACCCTTTCGGGGTTTCAGCCGTTCTAGTACGGCTTACGCCCCAGGGTTTTCGTCGTACTAGTACGCCTAAATTCTAGCGCCCTCAAATCAAGCAGAAACAGGCTGTTAGGCCTAGATGTGAAAGAATGGGTCTGTGCGGTCAGTATGCGAAGTATAAAAAAAATCCTGCACCACACAGTGCATAATGAGGAAAAAAAAACTGACCGTGTTTTTGTTTTAAAACAGCGACTTTGCAGTCTATTTTCGTATGGTACAGTGGACCCCCGAGTTTCGTAAAAACTTCACTCCGAACGAATTTACTCCCTTAAGGAAAAATGTCACGTAGGTTAGTCTATTTCAGACCCCCAAAAATACTTTTCCACATGCACTTACAATATTATACTTACATAAATGTACAATTTCCAGGGTTTACGAAACCCGGGGGTCCACTGTATTTATGGTTGTATTCTCGTTTTCTTAGTCTCATTTGATAGAATGGATGATATATTACAGAAATAGAGATAATTTTGACTGGTTTCACGATGACAAGTACCTTGAAACTGAGCGCAAAGTAGCGAAAATGTTCGATTTTGGCCGATGTTCAAGAGTAAACAAATCACACCATGCGTCCAATACACATCAACTGGCGAGTCTAATATTCTTGCACAAGTGCGCTGATATTATTTATACCATTTTTACAATGATGCAGTTGTATACATAACAGTAAATCTTCTATTTTTTGTGAGAATAAAAATTGAAAATGGAAAGCAAAAGTAATGTAACAGGGGCCTGGAGATGTGACTAATGAACAGAGAAGATGTTATTTTAGTGCCAGGTATGTCTGCCTTGTTTATTCTGGACCCTATTTTGAAATTGGCATCATTTGAAATTAGTGTGAAATTGGCCAAATTGCCATTTTCTGACCACTATTTTGGGTAGTTGAAATTGGTAAATAGGCAGTTTCTTGTACTCAATCGATAGAAGAAATGGAAGTCTAGCGAAATAGCTACTTTTAGTAGACTGAAACATTGGAATTTGCCGAAAATAGGGCTCAAAGTGGGCGAAATCGCCGATGCGTAAATGTCATCGATACCACTAACTTCGCGAAAGCATAATTCCGTTAGTTTTCGATCAAATTTCATAATTTTGGTGGCGTTATGATCGGAAAAAGATTCTCTATCATTTCATAAGAAAAAAAAATCACTTTTTTTTCCGAAAAATTTGCGACCCTGAGAACGAGTTTCGGAGAGGGTCCTGAAACCCCCAAAGGGTTAAGAAATAATGTCACGTAGGTTAGTCTATTTCAGACCCCCAAAAATACACTTCCACAAGCACTTACAATATTATACTTACATAATTGTACGATTTCCGGGGTGCTCGTTAGGCGGGGGTCCACTGTATGTGCATTTTATAAAACAAATGTAGTTCTTTACATTCTCTATTATGTCTTATTATGTTTTATACAATATTTCTTATTTATAAATATGTACATTGTTTCAGTGTTTTCCTTATGAAACTAGTGATCTAGTGCAGTTAGCCTCACGAACACTCCGTTTTCTCTTATAATAATAATAATAATACTTTATTGAGACATGGTACAATGATACATGGTAGACAAGATACATAGTTATTAATGAGATGTACAAGAGCATGGGAAGATATAGTCAGAGCAGGAATGGCCGCAGCCACCACTAGTCACATAATGACATATTTTTTCATTTAGAGTATATATCATGTTTCTATGTTATTTATATTGTTTATTATGTCATATTCAATGAATTGTGATAGATAAATAAACCGTAGAGTTGATATTAGCATCATATTCAAGTATTTTGTCCTGCCTCCAGAGAGCAGGAATTCCGCTGGAACGGATTAATGGCATTTCAATTCATTTAAATGAGGAAAATTGATTTGATAAACGAGCAAATTGAGTTACAAGCTAGGTCACGGAACGGATTAAACTCGTAAGTCGAGGTTCCATTGTAGTGTTCAAAATACAGTGGTACCGACTACGATGGTCCAAACTCACCCTTTATGTAAGTTTATTTTAAATGCTTTGTAAGTGTAATTTTGGGTCTAAAGGACTAGTCTATTTTTCATCATTTCTTAGGAAATAAATTCTTGAATGGACTGAACAGCATTCTGGAATGAAAAAATATCGTAAGTCGGGGTACCACTGTACATGTAAACTAGGGATTCCAGACACTAAAGAAACCTTTCCACTGTTCAATACTCATGTCCCCAGCCCTTCCTACGTAACAATTGCCCTCCATTTTTAATTAATCATCACAAAAAATAAAAGTTTACCCTACTTCTCAGATTAATAAAATATAACCAAGAATAATTGGTCATGGCTTAGGCTGTCCCAATAATTGAAGCAGACCTAGTATAAACCCATAAAACAGACCTAGGGGGCTAGAGCCTTCCCTAACCTTCCTAGGGAAAATTGCCAGAAATTTAATATTTCTGTCTCTTTGAGCCCTATTTCAAGCTACTTCTGGTTTAAAACTGACCAAAATCACTACTAGTATCTTCCATTCTATCAAGTGATACCAAGAGACAGACAATAAAACCATAAAACTACCCTAAAAAACAGTTCAAAGTTGCTATTTTAAACCAAACACAAGGTTAGAGATTTGCTTTTCCCATCATGCATTGTGTTGGGCAGAATTTTTTAATACTGTGCATGTTCACCCCACACTTATTCCCTCATGTCTAGGCCAAAGTTTACTGCTGACAAGCATATATGAAGGAGCTGTGCTTAAAATATAGGTCTACATAAATGACATTGGTGTCAATGACAGATTTATGTAAGAAACAGTGAAAGGGTTAAGAAGCACGTAAGACTAAGTAAAGATAATGCATGCTAGGACCCATGAGATGGTAAAGCAAGACATCTATTTGAACTCTTGCAAGTGTTAGTTCTAGTTTAGCTAATGATAACCGGAATAACATGACTATGTAAAGACCAAATTACCAACACATTAAAGTTAAACCAAGATTAAGGTAACAAAGTTCCCAAAATTCTTTTTATCAACTTTAAAATGACCTTTTTTTTCAATAGTAGATTGTGGTGATAAAGAGTTGAGTAAATTAAAACAAGATGTTGAAACATAATGTATGCACAGTACAATTTTCTACATTCCTTTGTGTCACAAAGAAAATTATAAAATTCAAAGGAATTTTATTTTATTTTTTATTAACACATCGGCCATTTCCCACCAAGGCAGGGTGGCCCAAAAAAGAAAAACTTTCATCATCATTCACTCCATCACTGTCTTGCCAGAGGCACATTTACACTACAGAGTGCCGGCACTGTACTTCCCATATCCAGGAATCAAGTCCGGCCTGCCGGTTTCCCTGAATCCCTTCATAAATGTTACCTTGCTCACACTCCAACAGCACATCATGTCCTAAAAACTATTTGTCTCCATTTGCTCCTATTTAACATGCTCATGCACGCTTGCTGGAAGTCCAAGCCCCTACACAAAAAACCTCCTTTACCCCCTCCCTCCAACCTTTCCTAGGCCAACCCCTATCTCGCCTTCCCTCCACTACAGATTTATACACTCTCAAAGTCATTCTATTTCGTTTCTGCAATCTTGATAATTCAGAATTAGCAACAAAAAAGGGAACCAAAAAACTAAAGAATATGAATGAATTTCTCACTCATTGCTAAGAAGTTAAAGACACAGTAAATGCCAATAAAAATAAGTTCTGCGAAATCTTTTTCTCTGCACTATAAAGTAACAAAATGTGATAGGCTATAAGAATGAAATAAGTGAAGTAGTGGAGTGTCGAAGGAGTTTAATATTTGGAATTAGTACAGAGCAGTGGAGTGAAAAGTATAGACGGGAAGGTCAACAATTATAAGATACGGGTGTAATAGTGACGTTTATGAAAGTAGCAGGATATTGTATTCTAAACTACAATTAAAATTAGATCACACTGAAAAAAAGGATTTGTCTTACCCTATTTCTGGCCAGCTGTGAGATATAATACCAGTCATCAGATTCCCCAAGTCGAAACCGGTACTTGCAGAAGCGAGGAACATCTAACAGCACACACTTTCTGCACAAATGTAAAAAATCGATGTGAAATTTACGTGGAACAAGTATTACTAGTTTAATCTAGTATTAATACTTGAAAGACAGCTATAAAATATTGATACAGGAGAGCCCCCAACTTACAATCAAGTTGCATTCCTTATTTTCAACTTACAAATGAGTCGAGTGTTTAGAAAAAAATAGTACAAGAGATGACTGTTTCATGCATGTTCGTACTGTGGTTCCTAAGTGCCTCAGTTGTAAGTACAGATTTTTGTAACTTGTGGCATTTGTAATTTGGTGACCTCCTGTACTGTACAGTATATAAACTATATTCCTATCTCTGCTGTGGTAACTCCTAAGCAAGAAAAAACTAGCTTAGTTAAAAAGCCTGCACAAGACAGTGACTAGTAATGTTAACACTGCAGCAACTAAGACCAATCCAACCATGTCTGGCTACAAGTACACACATGCACAACATGGTGTGGTAGCCCAAAAATATTCCCATTTTTAACTAGTAGTTTAAAATGCTGCACCTTGTATTTATAGCAAGGTGTTGCTATTTATGTCAGAATACTGTACAGTTTATCACAAATGCCAATACAGTACACTAAATTACATTTACTTGACAATTATTTTCATGGTACCCATCAAAGTACAGTGCAATACGTTTTCAGATACTCAAAGCACTAATGCCAAAGATTTATAAAAGTGAATCTTGTCTATTAATTTAATAAAATTCCTTTATTCAAATTTGTCATCAGTTTCATAATATCTAATTAATAAAAGCCACATTTAATCTAATAATTATAATAAATAACTAAACATTTCATTCAACAGTACTAAGCTATTGACCTACATGAGCCTAGTACTGTAATTCATTCACAGGCAAATATCACTTGCTACTTTTAAAAAATAGCCGAGGATTTATTAAAGGGATCAAACAGGTTGTCTTGCGAATGCAAACTTCATGCTTTAAGGGACTATCAGCTCTAAAATTACATTCTTTATTGGAATTCTGGGTAAGGGACTGTATGATGCATACTAAGATATAATGATAGGCAAGAATAAAAAAAAAAATTAAAAATACAACTATACACAAGTTATACAAATAATCATACAGTAATAATTTACCTTCATACAATCAAAATGCTATTGTTTTCACAAATGCAGAACCAAAGGACTCTGTCATTAGTGCAATTCACTGTTCATACAACATTCAGAGCAGGAGGGTCAGGGAAATGCATGGATGGTTAAAAAGCTAAACAACAAGATGAAACTAATAGTAACCTGGTTTCATCGGGGTCAACTCTGAAAAAGATCATACACAGGATCTCATTAAGGATTGTGCTCAATAATTATTTACAAATGTTACACATAAATTACTTAGAACATAAGGTTTTCTAGCAATGTATCTAAGAGCACCTGTTAAATCATTTCAAAGGTCATCGACTATATTCCAGATTACACACTACAGCTGTAGTATGCATACTTTTAGATGTTTATTTATTAATTAATATTCTTTTCAAGTGTGCCGAGTAGCCTAATATTTAATCGACCATTTGCGTACATCATATCTTTAAATTGTCTCGAGTACAGTATTTATGGTTCACAAATAACCCGCACATAGGAGAAAAACCTACGACGACATTTCGGTTCGATTTGCACCATTAACCAGTCACACACTAACTAATGCTCCAAGTTGGAATGAAATGTCATGTGCAGGTTATTTGTGTACTGCTCCAGTCACGGTATTGTGCCTTTTTATTCTTTATGGTACTAAGACAATAAGCAGCATTTGCTTAAAAAGTTCTATCTGCCAATATAGCTATCAAATATATGACTCAGTCATGAAATCCTTGGTATGAGACACAAGAATATCTGGCATGGAGGAGGATTACCCCAGAAGCCACATGCTAGAAGGTTAGGAGGAAAAAAATAGTGCATAAAAGGAGAGTATTGTCAATACCCTACATGTATAAGTAAAATGTTATTTTCTGAAGATCACTTGGAAAGGTACAAAGATTAAAAAGTGGTATTCAAGATGCAAGTGTTCTACATAATGGAATCATGGTAGTTGCTTCCAGCAGTAACCAAAAGCAATTAGTTTACTACATTAAATCCATTCTATAATACATTTATTTTAGCAACATCCCAACCCCTCCTTCAGAGCACAGGCACTGCCCTTCCCACTTCTAGAACTTGAATCCGGCTAACTGTTTTTCCTCACTAACAGCACATCAATTAAAAATCACTTGTCTCCATTCGCCCCTATCTAACGTGCACATACACACCTATCAAATGCTCAAGCCCCTAAAACTCAAGAACCTCCTTTACTCCTCCTTAAACCTGTTCCTGGGACATCCTCTATTCCTCCTGCTTTCCACCTCCCCAGATTTATACACCCCTCTTAGTCATCCTATCCTTCTCCACCCTCTTACATGGCCAAACCAAATCGACCATCTCTACTCAGCCCTCAGAATTATGCCCTTGGTGACTGCACATTTATTTCTACCACACACACACAATTAGGTGAGTACACACACACAAGGGGTCACAATTGGAAGTTGAAGACTCAGATGAGTCAAAGAGATGTTAGGAAGTATTTCTTCAGTCATAGAGTTGTCAGGAAGTGGAATAGTCTGGCAAGTGATGAAGTGGAGGCAGGAACCATACATAGTTTTAAGACGAGGTATGATAAAGCTCACGGAGCAGGGATAGAGGACCTAGTAGCGATCAGTGAAGAGGCAGGGCCAGGAGCTATGTCTCGACCCCTGCAACCACAAATAGGTGAGTGCATGTATGTGCACGCGCAGGCACGCGCGCACACACACAGTGTTAGTACCACTATTCTCTGGTATATTCCCTTTGCTTCCATAGATAAGTCCATCCACTGATTTATATACTCCATACATCCACTTCCTTCATACTCCCTCCCTCCAATTTGATATTCAATCTATCATTGCTAGACTTGTTGTTACCCTCATCACCTTGCTCTTTTTTATGTTCACAATTGTTTTAAGATTTCAATCAATGCATAGAAACATTTTAAGTTCTTGGAAACCTGGTAAAGAAATGAATATGACAGTGGCATCGGGTATACCTGAATGAGATGCCTAATAATTAATACACACCATATTGTACCATGTCTAAATAAACTATTATTATTATTATTATTAGTGTACAACATTTCAATATAAACTTTTTTATATATGCAGTATACATGTTCAAACTTTTGGACCCACACACTTAAATGAAACCTGGAGGAAAGGTCCCCCAGTCACTGTATAACACACATAGTTTACTGCTTCCCCATGAATATAATAATGCTAATATACTATAGTGGTACCTCGACATACGAACAGCTCCCAACTCGAACAATTATGTAAGAGTATTTCTGTAAGTGCTTTTGTAAGTGTATTTTTGGGGGTCTGAAACGGATTAATCTAATTTACATTATTCCTTGAGAACAAATTCGTTCGGCATCGGTACTCGAACAGCCTTCTGGAACAAATTAAGCTCGTAACTGAAATTAAGCACTGTAACTGAAAAAACGTGGAATGTGTTTTATTAATTCCATTACTTTATTTTGAGGAGGAACAAACTATGTAGTTTGTTTTTATAATATAGTCACTATTTTAAGGCAAAACAAACCAGTACTATGTTTTTATAATACAGTGGAACCCCGAGTTTCGGCCATAATTCGATCCAGGAGGCTGTTCAAGTGCCATTACCGAACGAATTTGTTCCAAGGAATAATGTAAATTAGATTAGTTCGTTTCAGACCCCCAAAAATACACTTAAAAAAGCACTTACAATAATACACTTACATAATTGTTCGGGTTGGGAGGTGGCTGAAACTCGGGGTACCACTGTATAGTCACTATTTTAAGGTAAAACAAACTAGTATGTTTTTACAATACAGTCTTCATCAGCACATGAATTAAAACAATATTTACAAAAAGGTCAAAATATAAAGCCTCACTGTCCCCCCATGTTTACATCGGTTTTTCATTCAGGCTTTATGGCAAAAATAATGAACGCTTTCAACCCTAGTTATTTAAATGTTCGGTATCAAAAAAGTAATCTAAGTATTGCATCACACTACCTTCAAATTTTATCTTAGACAACATGACTGTAATGAAAAAAATTGTATATTCTGTATAACCCTGATCCTTGACTTACTTAAATTTTTAAAAATTATAAAATCAAATAAATGGTACTATGTATGTATATCACCTTCATGCACTTAAGATTGCTATTTACAGTATTGAAATTTATAAAACTTATGTGATGCACGTAAAATATTTTTTTTATACACTCCGCTCACACGAACCAGGAACTTACCTAGGGCAACTACTTTTTTGCCGTGGGTTAACTTCTTCAATAAACACAGCATTATCTTCTATGGCCCTTTGAACACGATGTGCCAACATCGAATTTGGAAATGCTAGACACAGATCTATATCTTCTTCGTATATCCGCTGCATGAATGGATCTGATCGATCTAAGGTTGGATTCTGTTTCCAAGCAATAAATTCTTTATGTACAACTGGATCCACCTGAAGGAGAAAAAAAAATACAGTACTTATTTAAGCTGAGCTCAACACATTTCCAAATTGACCATTTACACCAAAAGAACTGGAAACTGTTTTTACTGTATAATTTATGTGTTATCCTTAACAAAGAAGATGACCCCAGACTTCTGTGACCAAAGGATCTATTTGATTATAATAATAATAATAATAATAATAATGTGACCAAAGGAATAAACAATGAAAATCTATTGTTTGTATTACTAGGACAATACAATATATTATGTAAGCACAATACAGAAGTGTACAGCACTGTATATGCATTTTAAAACTTATTTCATACTAGATGAAGAGATCACTTATTTTCCTGGAATTCTTTTTATTTTCACACATCTATACCTCGACACTTTTCAACAAGTACAGCCAAGCACTTTAATTTGAAAGACTAATTTGATGTTACTGTATTAGTATCTACTTATACATATACTTAGAAAAAGAAATATGAAAAGCAAGCTTATTAAAGAAAATTTATCACAACAGACAAAACTGTTTCCATCATAACATTCTGGCATGTGAGTGCAGTAATTAGAGTAAAATTTAATATCAATAAAAATTATGGTTCCAAGGATAGACACTAACCTCCCAACACTCAGGATCCAATGGGAATTGAGAAAGAGCTGCTGCATCATTGATTCGACTTTCCTTTAGTGGAGAACTTGGGGGAGTGGTATCCCGCCCATATTTAAGGTCAAAGTCTGATGGTGATTTGCGATGACCTCTTTGGAATATTTTTTTACCTGAAATGTTAAAAAAAAAAAAATTACTTTGTAATATATATTTACCTCATTTTAAAAACATTCTATTTACAGTGATAGCAAATAAAAAAATTACAGAAATCACAATACATATATAAATTAAAATTGTCAATAGCTGCACTAATATCAGTAATATGTTCATGTAAAGGGCTCTTCATAGTTCCAATCTGTAATCTGATTTTTTTCATACACAAAACTGTATTACAGTACCAATATCTCTACTGAACAAAGCTTTATGAAAGTTCTCCACACATCACAGAAAGCACATCCTACCTGTTTCTGCAACACTCTTGCTGATGAGCTGTGGGTGGAGGTGAGGATTAGGAGCAGCTGGTGTTGAGGTGATTACCAAAGCCTTAAGAGCTGTTACCTCTGCCTGAAGCACCTCCACCTGCATCTCTGCCTCCCGTAGTGATCTTTCTGCACTTGCCGCTCGCAGGTTGGCATTGTGAACCATACTGTGGGCTTCCTGAAACAAAATTAATACAACATGAGGTTGCTTCTTTATTATTATACTACTGACATACAGAATAGTGGGGAATCTTTATTGGGTTTTATATGGTGGATAAATGCAATAATACCTTGACATTCACTTTACTTTGCTGAAAAGAGTCGAGTGCCTACTAAGATAGTGCTGAGAAGGGAGGAGAAGGAAATGTTATTGTTTGGAAGGAGAGTCCCCTTCTCTTTTCTGTCTTTTTCCTATTTGGACCTGGTTGAAGCTCACCAGGTTTGACTTTTACTAAAAACCTGTCCAAAGAACTTTGCTTCTGCCTTCTCCTCAGGATGTTTCAGAAATGTGACATTGTCTGGTCATTCCAGACAATGCTATTATGGCTTGTTTGGGCTTTGTTGGGGATGGTACTTCTCTGCAAAGTTTTTGACGTCTGACGTCCATCCATTTGGCAAAAATTTCCTTGATTAATGAAGTAGGGGCTTCCTCTATCTCCTCTTCCAAGCCTGAAGAGAGTGCATCCATCTTAGTCTTGTGCTCCTCCTTCTCAAGTTCCTGCAGCTCCTCAGTGGTCAGCTCTTCCCTGTGCCCCTCCACTAGCTCCTCCACATCACCATCACTTACATCCACACCCATGGACCAGCCCAGAGAGACAATATCCTCCACTATAGACAGCCTCAAAGCCCTCAAAGTCCCTTTCAGCCACTGCTTCTGGCCACAAACTTCCTGCAAGGCTTTATCAATGAGATTTATGCACGCGAGTTGTATTCCGAACAATGGTTGTATACCAAGCAAAAATGTTCTCGTCCAAACAGGACGTATACCAAGTTGGACTTATTCCAAAGCGGACGTATACCGAGGTACCACTATATAAAATCCAGGGTACAGTGGTACCTCGGTTTTTGTACAGCTCCCAACTCAAACAATTATGTAAGTGTATTATTTTAAGTGCTTTTGTAAGTGTATTTTTGGGGGTCTGAAACAGACTAATCTAATTTATTTTTGTCCTTATGGGAACAAATTCGTTTGGTAACAGCACTCGAACAGCATTCTGGAATGAATTATCGACGAAAACCGAGGTACATATACCACTGTATTTTCATTTCTAGTTGGAGCAATTATCTGTTGGTTCAATGAGTACTTTCCACAAAGCCTCATTACATAGTTCCCTGGTATGTGCCTGTTGAGCCAGGGTGCTTCCCAGAGATATTTCTGGTATAACATTGCTTTGTGCCACCTTCCATTTTATACGAGGGAGATTAAAATCTCCAAGGAGTATAATATTTGGTGTGGGATTTTCTAGCCTATCTATATAGCTATCTATCTTCCTTAAATGATCTGTGAATTCCTCAGCAGTTGCTGATGGAGATTTATATACTAGAATAATTACCAAATTCCTATTTTCAACTTTAATGCCTAGGATTTCTACTATATCATTCGTAGAATTCAGCCCTTCTGTGCAACAGAAAGTAACTTTTACAGAGTCCTACTCCTCCCTGTGACCTATTAATTCTATCACATCTATACATGTTATATTTTTCTATCTTTATCTCTTCATCCAAAACATCCCTTGTGTGTTTCTGTAAATGCTCCAAACATGGCATTCGCTTCTGATAGGAGCCCACTGACATAACTAACTTTATCGGTTTTATTTGATTTCAAACCCTGAATATTTGCAAATATGAAACAGGAATTACCATTTGAGATGTTTTGTTTTGCTGTGTTTCGTTAGTACCACTGGTGGTACTAATGTGTGCAGATTTGGGACTAGTCCCTTTAGGATTTTCCAAGTGTAAATTATGATGTACCTTTCTCACCTGCTTTTAAAGAAGTACTGGTCATGGGACTTCAAACGGTACCAGTAATTGAGATGTCTGACTGTACTTATATGTGCAGTGAAGTTCTCTGTATATTCTCCAGATCTGCAATTTTCCCTGCCTTGAAAGGGGCAGTTAGTGTAATGCAGTACTCCAGCCTAGAAAGCAAGTGCTTTAAAGAATCATCACTGGCTTGGCATCCCATGTTTTGAAGGTTCTCATTATTCATCTATCATTTTTCCTAGATGTGATAATGGCATTGTTGTGATCTTTGAAAGTGAAATCCTGACATTATTAATCCCAAATCCTTTACAATAGTTTTCCACTCTAATATGGTTAGAATTTTTTATAATCCATAGCAGAGTAATTGAAATTTGTCCCCACTGAACTTCATATTGTTTTCTGTGACCCATTTTACGACTTGGTTTATATCCGATTGTAGATTTGCAGTGTCCTAAATGGATGACTCTCATGCAAATTATAGTATCGTCTGGAGTGACAAGGAGCACTGTCTTGCATAAAAATCATTGCATCAAACTGCATAAAGAGATACAGGCAAATGATCACAGAACACCTCTAGGTACATTATTACAGTTAACTCTGGTGTGATCATGCTGTTAACACTATCCCTCAAGGATGGTGTTGGTAACATGATTACCCAGAACGGATCCCCAGTTAAAAAGTTAGTAACTAAGAGATTCACTTTTGTGCCCAAACTTTTTGTCGTTTTTAATTACCAGGCCGGAACAAAATAGTGGAAGAGGCAGGCACTTGAATGCAAGAGTAAACACAAGAAAACAGAGAAAGAACAGAGAGAGAGAGACAGTTCTTCATTTTCCTGGTGGCGATGACACCTGTGGGCTCTGACTCACCCGAGACCTGCGCCATTACCCACTAATTTGCACGTTACCTCTGCTGACTTTCCCACAACGATATTTGTTTGATTCATTCATATCAAGTACAATGTTAAGGTAACTCACTCATACAACATAAGCTGTTGTGACCCATGCATACAACTCTATGGATTTTCAAATTATTGTATATTTTAGATAGTGATTTTAAATTATTATATCAATGTTTCGCTCGTGCTCTGTAATCGAGGATGAAATTTTTACAATATACAAGACACCCGGAGGATATTGATATTGTTTGTACGCCACAGGGGACCTTGATCCCATAACGAGACCCAAGTTCCTTGTACACCTCCCAACCCCAACTATGAGGGCAAAGTCTATACCTCCTTAAAAAAAAAAAGTCTTCGAGCAACTCATCCCCACACAATAACAACGAGCATACTGCTGACAAACCATATTTACTGAAATGCAAAAAAGGTCTACATTTGAATGATTGTCAATCAACTCACCTTAACGCTGAAAGGTCTTTATATTTTGGGAAACAAACTATGTCTAGAAATAAATATTAGAATTAGTAAAACTGAAGTAAAGAAAAAAGACGAACAGAAATTCCTAGGTCTAATCGTGAACAAATGGAAATTTAGTGCTCACAGCCAACACATACTAAAAGTAACAAAGATTACAGAGATACTCTAAAATCCTCTATTATATTTCGTAATCAATCTTTTCACTCGTTTATCCTTACCTCATATATGAAATGTGTCTGGGGATCTACTTCTATATTATATATATATATATATATATATATATATATATATATATATATATATATATATATATATATATCATATATATATATTCATACTGTCCATTCCACATCTTCGGGACACTATAATGCTAATGCTGACCTAAGACATTTCCTGGAAAACTAACAGAATACACAGGTATGCTAGAAATAAATGCCCCTTTGATATCCCTAGTTTATTTTAAACATCTATAGACATTCTGTGCAAATTAAAGATGAACTAAAAAAAATGACATCGCAGTATTTCATGAATTCAAATTAAAGCTAAAACAAGTAGTATGCGCGCCCAAAGTCCAATAATGTAGTGCTATGTAATTCACTGAACCAAAGTTCTTTACTTATCACACTTTACTGCCATATTATTAATTACACCATGTATATCTTGTCTTTCTTTAATTCTGCCCCAAATTTATTTACTGACTACCCTTTATCACATTATTGTTTTGTCACTTCATGATTTTGATTCTGCCCATTCAATTACTAATTTTTATTTATACTTAACTAAATGTTACCAGCCAATGCTTTTCACTTGTGAGCTGTAACCAGATATTTCCTATCAATACCTGGTACTAAACTCACAAGCATAATTATTAAACAGCACCACAACCATATATGATATCCAATAGTTTGTCTTTTTTCAAGTCCGCCCGAAATGCTGTGTATAATAAGGGCTCGCAAAATCTTGATCGGCTGTACGCTTTTCTTTACAAGAAAAATTATTATTATTATATAATAATATGCGACTCGTGCCAAGCACTCCCCCTCCCCAGTTGCCAAGCGATGTCCTCCCGGTTACGTAATTTGTTTACTGGTAGTTCGATTTTGGGATTTAGTCAAATTAACCGATCAACGTAACTAATATGTAATTTTGTAGGTTACTCAGATCGTTAAAAAATTAACGCACGTGAAAGCGTTAAACAATGTATTATTTTAAGGGCGGGCAGGTTGCTTCATACGTGGTGTGTTCCACAAGGCACCTTCATGTCCTCCCCCTAGCTCCACCACACAACCACCTTCTTCCCTCCAAATAGACCTGAAGCAGGTGTGGAGGCGTGTGAAAGTGTCAGACAGAAGCAGGTTCATCATTACAACACTTCAAGTCAGTCATTACAAAACACTTCAGACAAAACATGTCTACAGTACCGTCACTCTCAGCATCAACCTACTGAGTCAACATCTAAGAACGAGAACAATGTTGTTCCACAAGTGTTAGCTAAGGTGTAACCACACGACTGCCATAAGGTTCTCAAATTGTTCGCTCAGGAGACCAGGCGTAAAATGTCACAATAATCTACACCTACAAAATAATGGGACTGGTACAAATTGTACATGTCGAATTATTTTTCGAAAGCGAGGTATAAAAAAAAGAAAATATGAGGTGCAATACGTAAAATAAGCATAAATACCTTTCGCCAATCATCCCACACCCATCACCACATTTTAAATAAGGCAGCAATACTACATATCGCAGCATTAGTGATTACGAAACATTTTCAAACTAAAAAATCAATGTTATGAGCTGTTAGCTACAGTTGCCGGAAGTGTTATCGTACAGTCAAGAATGTTTTCAGCTTTAATGACAGAAAACAGTATTAAATTATTATATATCTTAATAATATTTAATAAAAACTTAATAATACAACTCTGATTCCTCACGATTAATATATTTTATCTGAGTTTGCTGTATCGCGTTTGTTCTGTTCCTTACGGAGGCTAGCACTTGCGCAATGCTAACACTAATGTAAGAACATTCGCTGTCTTTTTCCCCAACAATAAAAGTTTTAATTGCATTAACTACTACTTTTTAAAAGTATTACAAACTGATGTACATTGGTGATGCAAAGCGCAGCATTTCGGTCAATAGGTGGTAACATACTTGCCCCATATCCTATTAAAAGCCTGTGCGTGACAAAAATGTCAAAACCTTACAATGGTTTCACAGATACAAGTGAGAACGAGTCTTCAGTGATACCAGCGATGGAGGATAAATTATTATTATATTCGGAGAAAGCGCTATAGCGAGGCAATAGAAAATCCTCTCTCAATAGCCAGGTAGGCGGTATGAATGAAGCAAGCCCGGAGACGAGACGCACGAGTGACCACAACAGAAGCTACACCCAACAATAACCATTACATACCTTAAATTAAAACAAAACACTGTCACAGTGTTCCGAGTTTTATATTTTTATCAAGTCTTTCATTCACTTTCCCCCCACATTCTATTCTGGGAGGCAGAAATCCGCTGACATTGTCGGCTCCTGGTTGGTTGGACTCCACAGCCTACTTTCCCAAGACTTTCGCTTCCGTTCAATGCTAGAGGAATATTTATTCTTGCATTACTTTCTCCCATGGGTGAGAAATGTTTTAATCACTTGCGACAAGTTGTCTTCGCTGACAAAAATGACACGACTCACTCTCTTGTCTCATAAGAGGACTAAAGATGACTAATAGACAATCTTAAAACAATACTAGCACTTTTTTTTTAAGCTTTACACGGTCCCTTGTTTCTGGGAAACTGGTTCACTTGGCCTAATAAAGAACAATCGACATCAAGAACATTTAATATACCACTATGGTCCGGAAAAAATGTCGGATCAACCAGGTTGTGGTGGCTATGTAGGCCTGCGGGTTGCTGGGAGCAAAAGCCTGGTTGACCTGGAAGTCAGTAAGAAGTTCGCGAGAATAGAAAACCATCGACACTAATCACGTGCAAATGGTGCAGAACATTGGGAATCGTATTAGAAGAGGCCAGAGCTAAAAAAAAAAAAAATGGATACTAATCTTTTTTCTTTATAAAAACAAAATATCACTAACCTGCAAAATATTCCTCTAGACAAATCTGGGTTATCATGTCTTCTCAATTTGACAGGTTAGTATATAAAAAATGACAATTTCAGAAAGCTATATTTCGCTTTTCCGTGGGGTTACAGGCCTTCATTTTGACCCCAAATTATTTTTGTAATTCTAAATAATAATGAGACCCCCTAGTGTCCAGCAGTCATAATCCTAATATATCTTAATTGCAAGAAAACCCTAAGGAAAACATTGCCCCAAACGCTGGGTAGACCTTTGAAGGGTTTTGATATTTTTCCTACTCCCGGAGCCCGACCCTGGGCCAGGTTTATCTAGTGCTTACTCTGTCAACCAGGCTGTTGCTGCTAGCCCACATATCCAACACAACCTTGTTGTTCTGGCACTTGGTGGACTTATACAATTGTTCCGGCAACATTTCTTATATGTTCTGGTAAGATGTTAAAAAGTCTGGGACCATGGATGTTGATATTGTTCTCTTGTTGTGCCCACGGAGCTCCTGCTTTTCACTGGGTTTATCTTATATTTTCTCACTCCACCTTGCTTTCGTTTAGTGGATTGCTGAACATTAATTCTTATTGTTCTTTTAGAATTTCACTCCTTTCCTTTCCATCGTCAGTGTACGAGCCTACGTTTAATGGTCTAATTATACAGGTAATTGTTAACTGATTTTGCATGTATAGAAATATTGCATAGGGCCAATAGGGTCAGAGATGGCTTTTGTTCTCTACTTCTGTCTCGTACGACAGATTAGGTTTTTGTTCGTAATCTCTCGGCTAAATTATGTTTCCTTCGTCGTGACATTCACATTTTCAAGCATTCTGGTCATCCTTTGTCTTCTGTACATTCTTCTACGCTCTCTTTCTCTCTCTTTAGATTTGATCTTTTAGATTTTCTCAGTGGTATATACTTAATACAAACTATGTATGTCTCTGTGTTCAACTTTTCAAAGTACTGGTGAGGGATGAGGGTATTAGCGACTGTTTCCAAGGGTACTTCTGATAGTTATTTGTTTATTTTGTCCCAGTCAATTCTGACTAAGTTAAATTTGTTGAACATCCCTTTTGGAATATTATTGCTGGAGTTCCCCACCCCTGAGTTTATATTTGTTTGTACTTATATGAGGTTGTGATCATAATATATTGTGTTTATGATTGTTATGTCTTTGATTAGGTCTTTGTACGTGCAAATTAAAGCCAATGAATCTTCATTTTAGTGGGTTCTGTTATCTGTTGGTTCAAAGCAAACTTCACAAAGCCCCATTAGTTCTCTGATACATATCTGTTGACAACAGTTAGCGTGCTTCCAGGAACTGTTTCTGGTACAACGCTGTGCTTTTTACCCGTTTTTATTTCACATTTGGGAGGTTGAAATCTCCAAGGAAGATAATATTTTGCGTGGAGTTTTCAAAATCTTTAAAGGGAGGGAGAAAGTCATTATTAAAACTGAGACTATTCATGGGATGCGCTAAACTCATAGGGTTACACATTTCCTATAGAATAAAAAGCAATCAGGTTTGATCCACGGAAGGGGAGATTAACTCCAATCCCTTGAATCATGATCCCTTCACAAGCATCAAGTAATCCCCCCTGAACGGGGAACTGAATGTGTTATGGTCCTTTGAACTTAGCAAGTATAGTACTAATATTCTGCTAATGACTGTTCATTCATTCACACGCGGCTTGAATCACAATTTAAAAAAATAGAATTACGGTAGATCAGGGATTGATCTTTGGAGGAAACACCGTTAACAATTACTTATAACACTGTATAACTGACCAATATTTTTACTTATTTAGCTGGCCCAGTGGCTAACGCGTCGGTCTGGAGTTTTATGACTCTCTAATCGCGGGTTCTAACCCCACCCGTGGTATGTTTTTTTTTTACTTATTTAATTTTGTAAATAGTTCATTAATAGTGCAACTTATATGTCTAACAAAATGTTACGACCCAGTCCAGGATCCATTAGGGGCCTATGCAATCATAAATCAGGAAAAATTTCTATCCAATTATAAGAATATCATGTTCAAATTCAAGGATATCCACTCAAATGAAAGATGTATGGATTAACTGGTCACTGATAATGCTGACCCAGTCATCACTGCTATACAATTACCTGCTTCTATATCTCGTGTGTCTATTGTAGGCGAAGATGAAACCCGTTACCGTTATGAGGAAAATTATAATGTAGATGGTGATCCTGAAAATTAATGCGTTTTTAAAGATGCGAAGGAATCAAAGGTTGGTCTTTGATTCCTTCGCCACTTGTGACGAAACGTTTCCTTAACAAATGTCTTGACAAGTGCATACGTGTCTTTTACCTACAAGTGCCATACAAGTTTCACCAAGGATGACGGAGTTGATACCATATATCAGAAAGATATGATTGAAGATATGATTGAAGATATGATTGAAGTGCACATACATGTTCTTAATACTGAACCTACTGACCACCAAGACACTGAATTTAACTTAACAATTTCAATGAAATTTTCATAAAAAAATAGGCTTACAGGAGATACCACATTTAAAACAAAACGCGCATCTCGCCTCATAGATGGCGTGGAAAAATGTACCAAAAGACGTACAAAAACAAACTGAAGGAGACGTAGCAAATGTGGAAATATAATGTTAAATTGCCTCGGAAAGTATTAGCCGTAAAATGATTCGAACAAACTATCTCGTGCAGAATTTAGAGCTTTTATTATGTTATTTAGTGTCATTTTCTGTGAACGACTGCCTTTTATTTTCAAGACAGCTGTTGAAAGCTTACTTGGCATTAATCAGGATGTTTGGTATGTTGTTATGGAACGTGTTCCCAGTAATCCTGTCTATTATCATTTCATTACGAATTAGTTGAATTATTTCCTAATTTTCCAGGATTACATGAAGAGGTGACGCGAGGCTGGTGTATTAATATGGTTAGGGAGGGAAGGGTGAGGCGCTGAAATTTAGAAAAAGGGAAATATACTGGGAAGAGAAGGAACCAAGGAAGAAGTGGTAAATAAGGATGGGGAGAGAATTAGGAGAGGAGAGCTATAATGATGAGACAGATAACGGAAGAAAATATGAAGATAGGAAAGACTGATATGGGGAAAGGAAGGAAGAGAGGAAAGGAGCAAAGAGCTGGTGAAGGAGACGGAAAGAAATAAGAAATACAATAATGGGGGTAATGTAAGGATAGATCAAAGTAAAGAGGTGAGGAAGTGAGGAGGGCGGGGCAACAAAGGCCAGTATCCCCCACCCCTTGTGTTGCCACATACGCAAACTCGCCATCTCTCCCTCCTTTCCTCTCTACACCACCCTCTCTCCCTCCCTTTATCTCTACACCAACTCTCCCTCTCTACAGCACCCTCTCTCCCTCCCTTCACCACCCTCTCTCCCTCCCTCTCTACACCGCCCTCCTTCCTTCTCTACACTGCCCTCCTCTCTACGCCACCCTCCCTCCCTCTCTACACTATCCTTCCTCTCAACGTCACCCTCCCTCTCTACACCACCCTCCCTTCCTCTCCACACCACCCTTCTTTCCTCCCTTTCCACACCACCCTTCTTTCCTCCCTCTCCACACCACCCTCCCTCCCTTTCTACACCTTCCCTCCCTCCCTCCCGTCCTCTCCACACCCCAGCACAACACAAAAATAAAATGACACTAAGACCATCCCTTCCTTCCATTCTTTACGAAAAAAGTACTTTGGAATTTGGACGCTGACGACCACATTGCCACTCTCTACACAACACTTGACACCGGTTAAGCATTCCCTGGATATGGCCATAAACTGAAAGGGTGGCCATATGGATTTCGACAAACCACTGACTGCCACAATTTTCTATCAACATCAACTCCGCCACATTCCTGCAACTAATCACAATAAAACAAAAAAATCAGAGGTTTTCGAAGAGCAAAACTGCCAAGACAAGAGGGAGATACCTAATAATATATATCTGGAAGATACTGGAGGGCCAGAACCACGTCCCAAATATGGGTAGAAGTGTAAAATAAAGGGGCTGGAAAGCGGGAGCACCATGGGCACAACAGTGCTAACGTAAGTGATCCAAGTGTCTCTAACCTGCTATCAGCAGATATCAGAAATACTGCTGGAACAAGGGTAGAAGTCTTCAAGAGGAAACTGGATCAATACCTCCAAAGTGCCAAAGCAACCAGGATGTGCTGGCTATGTAGACCAGCAGGCCGCTAACAGAAACAACCTGGTAGAACAGACAGTCAACAAGGAAGCTTTAGCGAAAGGCCGAGTTGGTAGGGGAAGAAGGGCTGATATACACCCGGAAAATATCAAATGGCACACAACTGTAACCAGTTTCAAGGGTTATTCTACCCTCGCAGCCCTGCCTGAGGCCAGACTAATTTTTCCACTAAATAAATGAATAAATAATATATATATATATATATATATATATATATATATATATATATATATATATACGTATATATATATTATTTAGAGTAAAATTTCCGAAGCTTGTAGATTTTCATGAACTTTTTATATTTAATTTCAAAAGTTGGAGTTGACTGCCTAATCAACCAAGGCGTTGAAAACAACGCCTTCCAGACCTAGACAGCCATCAAAATCTGGCTAATCGTTCACTTGTTGACGGCTGTTGTAGGAAGTGATCCAGTTTTCTCTTAAAATTCATGCACAGCAGACATTGCAAAACTGCCTAAATGAAAAGCAGGATTGCACTAGAGAACCCAGCGAGATCAAGAAACGTCTCACTCACGCACGTAATTTCTACCTTTATTTAATCTTATAACATGTTTTATGTCAAAAATCAATCCCGATATATCATGCGAAGAAAGAAAATAACTTAAGGATTAAATGGGTTAAAAAATACTTAACTTATAATCGTTGAAAAACCTCAGTGGTTTCCACGGCAACCACTGGATGTGACAATGTGAGTCAAGAGAAGGGAGAATGTGAGGGGTGAAGGAAGAGAAGGCGAGAGGGAAGAGTAAAGGTAAGATGTGTAATGGAAGAAAGATGAGGTGGAAGGGTAGGAAAAACCCAAGATGAGAGGGATGATAAGCGAGGAGGTAAGAGGGAGGAAGAGAGAGAGAAGAAAAAATAAGACAAAACACACTCACTCCTCTTCCCTCCCCCCCCCTTGACACACCAAATAAAAATGAATTTATTTGTGGTAAACAGGTGTTCAACTTTTTCTTTCTTAAGGTAAGTGGTAAGGAAGGTCCACCAGCTGACACTAGTGCAGCTTTAAGACCAGCAGCAGCAGCGGCGGTCGGCAATTGACGGCAACCACAGCAGCGGCAGCCACCGCAACAACAGAAATCAGCACAGCCGAATTTGCCACAGCAACAACAGACATTACCACAGCAGCGGCAACCATAACAATAACCATTACCACAGCAGCACTAAAAACATAAAAAGTCACCACAGCAGTACCAACCACAGCAGCAGCTACTGCCACTACCACAGCTCCAGCGACGGCTTTCACAGTAGCAATCGCCACAGCTGTTGTGTTAAAGTTTCTTGTTTTTCCCTCTACCTCGAGTGTTTGGGTTTTGTACTCTTCTTTTAATTCCTTCATAGGGAATCAACTGAAAATCTTCCTTCTTGAAATCATGTCTTTGGTTCAGTGGAAAACTTTATACACTTCAGCTTGGAGACTCCGTGTCTTTCATGGCTACCTCTTGTACAAATTTTAAAATCGACTACAATGGATGTTACAGCTCTATGACTTGTTTGTCTGTGTCTGCGAGAAATGAGGATGAAAATTATAAGTTAAAAGAATTCTGAGCCTTAAGGAACGGTTTTTCACTGTGACAGTATCTCATTTGACTACGATTATTCATCTTTAAAGAACAAAAAGAACACAATACCGTGACTGGAACAATACACAAACCACCCACACACAGGAGAGAGAAAAGCTTATGAGGACGTTTCGGTCCATCTTGACCATTCACAAGTCACACAGCGTGACTTGTGAATGGTCCTATGCTAGACCACTAAAACCATGTTATAGTGGTCTAGCATTTGCAAGAGGCAAGAGCATCTTGAATTAAACCTATGTTGTGTAATGTGATTTCAAGTGTTTAGCAATCTTACTCCTCGATACTTTTTCAAAGATTTTGATAATGTATGTCTATAACACTGGTTAGTTTTCTCTAGGATTGTTTCGCTGCCTCCTGTGTGGAATTGATTGAATACAAGAATTTTAGAGCTTGTGGAATGACGCCAGTGTCTAGACATTTTTTTTCAAATTGTGATAAACACGAAGCGCACGAGTGTGGGCCTCTGGGGCGGTGTGACCAAGCATGTCCTCTATGGTTTCTTCAGTCAAGTGGGGTTAGTGTTATCTATTAAATGTTGGAAGACTAGTGTCACGGGGCCGCGAAAGAGCTAACAATCGGACACTCCAGGTTGTTTAATGGTTCAGTGAACATAAAGTAATACTGTGCTATAAGTATTTCTCTCGTTTCTTTGTTGTCATTAGTGACTATCTGCCATAACGCTCTCTCTCTCTATCCTCCATGACCCCTCCACCAACTTCTCCCCCTCAGGTAAATCTTCCCTACCTCCGTTGCCCAACTAACATAACCCCCATCCCCCTTTATTATAACGCTCCACCTTACCTTCCTTACCCCTCTTATCATAATACTACACCTCCTACCTTACCATGACACCACTCCTACCTCCTGCATCTCAACCGCCCCACCTCTCCTACCATAACACTCCCCTCCCTCCATCCCTCCCCCCCTCTCTTTCTCTCTCCCGTGAGCACTGGCGCCTCATTGCTTACAAGAACGTAATCACCGTGATCATCAATAAACGTCACCAAATTGACCCACGGCTCCACTCAACTTCGTTCCTCGCAAGAACTTCACCATCAAGCAAACGTACGATAACCAAGGAAACAAAACCAACACACGCGAGAATATGAATACTTAAATTACGGAGAAAATTATCAGAAGCCGTCCTTCAACCCTTCCTAGAATAGGATAATAATAATAGGTAGAAGCAGCAGTCAGGGGGTGCTTATGTCTAGTTAATTTCCCAGAAATTGACCTTTATACATAGATAACTGCACAAGCAGGCCATCCTCCATCGTAAACAAAGTGTGTGGAGACATTACCACTAAAAACTGATTTGTCCCACGCTACTAGATAAGCCACGACTGTAAGGGACACTGTCCTGCACAATTACACGTAATCCGCCCCTTTATATTATATCGTTATTGATGGCGTATGTAAATAAAGGCTCTACTATAACCTAGGAGGCTTAGCTCTTACAGAAACCAACGAACTGTAATGCGTGCAAAAATGTCAGTCATTTTATTGGAGGACAGATTGCATGAGAACGCATGGACTGGTACTAGGTAGGCATCCTTTGCTGTCGTGGCAGATTATGTGGAAACCAAGAGGCTGCGAGTGGGTATGTTAGTTAGCAGCAGGCAACTAACAGTCTGAATGACCAAGGCTTCAACACTGGTTAAAGATCGGGCCGCAGGGGCTATGATCCCACGGAGCCATTTACAGGTAGGCAGTAGTTAGGTTTGAAGCCTATCAACTGACTACAAAAGGATCGTAAGACCTGAAATTTAAATGTATACAAATATATGAAGAATATTTTCATCCACAAACTATGGATTAAGGTCAATTTTGCTAGAAAATATCTTAGTCTTATTAGCCCAACAAAGCCAAATAGTATGGTTTATTTCCACAAGTCTTTCCATAGGATGTGACCTATACAGACACCTATCTACCTATTAACTGCTAGCTTAGTAAGAACAGCAAGAGGCGGTTTGACTATACGTTTCGCCCACCTGGGGATCGAACCCAGGTCCTTTCGGTTGTGAGCCGAATACTCTACCATTGAACAACACTGCTACACACCTGTGCATGTACACTAATCTATACAACCCTCAATGTGTATACACATACACCCCTACCTGGAGTCTACCTGGAGGGAGTTCCGGTGATCAATACCCTCTGTATGTACACTGATATATACATCCCTAAGTGTATAGTACACGCCCCTCAGTATCTATACACATACACCCCTCTGTATGTGCAGTGTATATACACCCCCTAAGTGCATATATACCCCTCAGTGTATATAAGCCGATATACATACTCCTAAGTGTATATATGCACATACCTCTCAGGGCACATACACTAAAATATATGCCCAGTATGTTGTAGTATTACAATATATTTTAAAGAGGCATGTCCCAGCTGGTCTAGACAAGGAAGCAGACAGGCGTTAATTAATGTTGTGCTGGGGGGGGGGGCAAGGTTCCAACAATGCTGTCTCCTTCCCCTCTCCCTCCCGTACACAGACTCTCCCACATTTCCTACATCGGCTTTTGTGAAGCCTCCCGTTGCGAGAACAACATTCCGGTAACCCTCCACCCTCCCCTAGTACTGGCTGATACATATCACCACAACGTGTGAAACCAATTCTGTGGTAAACACGACAGAATTTAGCTACTTTCTACTAGCTTTTGCTCCTTTTAAAATGTCACAATAGGGTAAGAGCGCATTCCTAATGTGCGTCAAGATGAATAATAAAAATATGGAGACAACAGTAGTAGTGGTGAGGTAAAGATGATGTGATCAGTCCATCAACCTTGAAGTAGTTTTTGAGGTGGTCAGTCCCTCAGCCTGGAGAATAACTCAGCTCCATAGCTGTAACAGTTTCAGACTATGCAATTAGACTATTATCCCAGGCTGAGGAGGGACTGACCACTTCAAAATTACTTCAGTGTTGATGTACTGGTCACATTTTGACTCGTCACTACTTCTGCTGTCTCTATATTTACTCTCCTCTGTACTTGGCTGAAGAAACCTACTCTGTAGACATAACGTTTCAACAATAAAGATACCCAACTGATGCACATGTGCCCTTGATAATGTGAGAAATCACGAAAGCGCTTGGAATTATACTATTTTTTCGCAGTGGTTGTCCTGTGAATATATATATATATATAGAAAAGAAACTAGAACCACCGCAGATCTACTCATGAAATTCCTTGTCTATAGTCACTGATAGAATGTCCATGCACTGCACCATGATCAGACTTGTGGAACTCCATAATCATAAAGGATATCAAAATCTACCATTAAATGCCTTAAATATCGTATACAGAGTATATTACACACATATATATATATATATATATATATATATATATATATATATATATATATATATATATATATATATATATATATATATATATATTACACACACACACACACACACAAAGACAACCACTATGAAAAATAGAGAATTCAGCGCTTTCGTGACTACTCACATTAGTTCCTTGATAATGTGAGTAGTCACGAAAGCGCTTGGAATTCCTCTATTTTTTCATAGTGGTTGTCTTGCATATTTTGATATCACCTGTTTACTGTGATCTTTTGCATATATATATATATATATATATATATATATATATATATATATATATATATATATATATATATATATATATACATCGTGCCGATTAGGTAAAACTGTCGATTTTGGCTTAAATAGCAACGCTCTTCTTGCCATATAAGACAAGCGAAAATTTGTGTATGCAATAATTTCGCAAAAATCATTCTGAACCTAACGAAAAAAATATATATTTCATTGTGTTTGTTTATTATTAAATTATTGTAAACGTATCTAAAATATATTTAGTTGGGTTAGGCTAAATTAATTTGCGCTTGTTGTAATAAGGTTAGGTAAGTTTTCTAAATTTCTTTTGGTGCAAAATTATAAATTTTTACATTAACATAAATGAAAAAAATATATCTTTAAACGTATAAGAAAGGACTTAAATTTTAAATGAGTTCTTGCTAACTGACCAGTTTTACCTATTGGTTGATGTGCGCCTCAGGAGATGTGCCTGGTGTTATACTCACCCCAAGATCTTTTTTCTTGATTGAGGTTTGTAGTTTCTGGCCCCCTAGACTGTACTCCGTCTGCGGTCTTCTTTGCCCTTCCCCAATCTTCATGACTTTGCACTTGGTGGGGTTGAACTCCAGGAACCAATTGCTGGACCAGGCTTGCAGCCTGTCCAGATCCCTTTGTAGTTCTGCCTGGTAATCGTCCGATTGAATTCTTCTCATCAACTTCACATCATCTGCAAACAGGGACACTTCGGAGTCTATTCCTTCCGTCATGTCGTTCACAAATACCAGAAACAGCACCGGTCCTAGGACTGACCCCTGTGGAACCCCACTCGTCACCGGCGCCCACTCTGACACCTCGCCACGTACCATGACTCGCTGCTGTCTTCCTGACAGGTATTCCCTGATCCATTGTAGTGCCTTCCCTGTTACCCCTGCCTGGTCCTCCAGCTTCTGCACTAATCTCTTGTGTGGAACTGTGTCAAACGCATTCTTACAGTCCAAGAATATGCAATCTACCCACCCCTCTCTCTCTCTCTTGTCTTATTGCTGTCACCCTGTCATAGAACTCCAGTAGGTTTGTGACACAGGATTTCCCGTCCCTGAAACCGTGTTGGCCGTCGTTGATAAGCTCATTCCTTTCTAGATGCTCCACCACTCTTCTGACTATCTTCTCCATGACCTTACATACTATACATGTAAGTTTAGTGCTACGTTCCTGTCTCCTTTTTTTTAAAAATTGGAACTACATTTGCTGTCTTCCATACCTCAGGTAGTTGCCCTGTTTCGATAGACGTGTTGAAGATTGTTGTTAGGGGTACACATAGCTCCTCTGTTCCCTCTCTCAGGACCCATGGAGAGATGTTATCCGGCCCCATCGCCTTTGAGGTATCTAGTTCGCTTAGTAGCCTCTTCACTTCCTCCTCAGTTGGGTGTATTGTGTCCAGCACCTGATGGTGTACCCTACCTCTCCGCCTTTCTGGAGGCCCTTCTATCTCCTCTGTGAACACCTCTTTGAATCTCATGTTGAGCTCCTCACACACTTCGCGGTCATTTCTTGTGACCTAACCTCCTTCCTTCCTCAGCCTGATCACCTGGTCCTTGACTGTTGTTCTCCTCCTGATGTGGCTGTACAGCAGCTTTGGGTCAGATTTGTGTGTGTGTGTGTGTGTGTGTGTGTGTGAGCAAAACAATGATGGAACATGAAAACATGATCACTAAAGCACACACGGAAAAAAATAATCCCAGTCATGGGGGCTCGTGTTAGTCTTGCATTAGGACTCGCCCAACGTACACCCTAGAGAGCTGACCCAGCGTAATATTTCTCTCTAATCCTGAAATAATGGAGAACAGCCCAGGAATAGCGCTGCAGTTTGGTCACATTATTTTTTTTTAGTTTTAGTTATATTTGATTTCATAAGAGGCTTTACTGGCTTTACTGACATTGGGTAAAACAGAGAAATCTTAAAACGGTCGTGAGATTAATAAACATAATCAGAAACTACAAATTTAGTGGGGATTTTTTTTATTCCTACTTTGTGTATATTCCGCCAGGCAGACCACTTTCTGAATCAGTAGGCTACTACTGCGCCTATAAATGGTAATGTTCAACTCAAGATGTTACCTCACCTTTAAAGTGTAAAAAACATCTGAAGTATGAGACTATCCTTTCCTATATGACAGTTAGATGGTGGTAATGTGATGCTAGGAATGTTTCCCTGCCACCTTACCTAGTGGGTGGATTTCATACACATGTAATGAAGCTATGAGTTTCCACGGAAGAAACTGGCTGCGAAATAACCTAGCTGGTGGATAATTACTGATATCTTATTATTATTTGTTTCAATTTCCGATTTTAATTCGCCTTAGGATTCGATTTTTGATTACTTTTATTAACATACTGGTATACCATTAAGGTTAGCATTTATTACTAAATATGTAAATATCAGCGAAGGTGATGTTCACAGTGTGAGGTTCACAGTTCTGCTCATTCTGTTATACTATGGTGATAAAAAAATAAAACAGCATGTAGTAACTTTTTCAAGATATTCACCTCAGAAAGTTAACTACGTCTACGTGTGAACGAAACGTCGTATACCTTTAATAATAAAGGTTCTAATGTTTTCCTGAGTCTTTTTACCACTATTTGTCATCTGTTGCTACAAATTCACATGTTGTATTGTGTTATTAAGCATAGGTTTAATCGACAGTGTAATTTTAATGTTTTTCAAGATAAAAAAAATAGCAAAGAAACTCGAAGCACCGCAAATCTACCCATGAAATTCCTTGTCTATAGTCATTGATAGAATGTCCATGCACTGCACCATGATCAGACTTGTGGAACTCCATAATCATAAAAGATGTCAAAATCCATCATTAAATGCTTTAAATATCGTATACAAATGGAGCCTGGACACAGGAATCATCCCACAGTCATTAAAAACAATGGGTGTAGCCTTCCCCTTTACTAAGCAATTGCAAAAAAAATCGACCCATAGCATTGACATCCCATATTATCATTGCATGACGTCTAATGCCCTATTGTGTCATAAATGATATACAATACGGAAAATTTAAGTACGACATTTGCAACACTAGGAATCTTTACTGAAATGTTTCGCTTTAATCAGAATTGTGGAAACTTCAGCGCTGGTGGAAGATAAAGCAGACGAAGTGTAGTAGTAGTTTAATGGTAATAAGTTCACCACCCTTAAAGCAAGATAATAAGTCTTTGCCTACAGCAGAAGTACGTATATGGACAGAGACTTGTATACAGGAAGGTGAGGTGTAACAGTCTTTGGATATACCTTCGAAGTTTCGAGAGTTTATCTACTCTGAGCCCGGCCATGGGCCAGGCTCGTCTGGTGCTTGCCTGGTCAACCAGGCTGTTGCTGCTGGAGGCCCGCTGCGCCCGGTGCGCTTCTACCAAGTTATCCATGACCTGGAGTATACCTGGAGGGTGTTCCGGGGATCAACGCCCCCGCGGCCCAGTCCATGACCAGGCAATTACATTAAAGGAATAAAAGCTAAACGGTTTCCCTGTCATATTCCATCACACAAAATAAGTTTCGTATTTTAGGTATCGTGGCAACAGGACTCAGAATTACCTCTCAGCATGGCCTGTCATATATGGGAAATGGAATTTATATCACCACACAGAGGAGAGGAGCCGGGTGGTGGAGGAAAGTTGGATGAGGGGAGCCTCTCCCGATGCTATACACCGCGTGTTTAAGCTAGTCCTGGAAGACCTGGCCCGTTAGTGAAGTAGATCATGTTGAACAAATGTTAGCAAAAGAGTTGTTGAAGACATCCTTATGTTATCAACTTGTCTGTATTGTATACCATTTATGATATGATACTTGTCTGGCACTTCAACACAATGGTGTCTTGGTATTTAAGATGTCTTCAACAACTTTATTTGCTAACAACTGTTTAACATGACCAGCTTCCACTAGTAGGCCCAGCTCACCACCTCATCTCCAAACTGCTACCTCATCTGTCTGTATACAAGTCTCTGCCCATATGCTTCTTCTATAGGCTGAGACTTGTCAACTTGCTCCTTGGCCGATGGACTAATTGCATGAAACTACCTCTACACTTCGTTTACTTCGACGATCTTCCATCAACACTGATGTTTCCAGGATTCCTGATTAGCTAGGCTGTGGTGTCTACGTTTGGGCTGTTCCAGCTAACAGAGTTTTTAATCAAACCATCAACCAAGAAGCCTGGTCTGGAACCTGGTCGCGAGGGTGGTGATCCCAGGAATTGTCTTCAGGTAACCAAGTTCAAGTTCGAGCAAAACGTACACCCTATAAAATTTTGCAGATAAGTCACAACGTGTAAGTATTTTCTCGTATCAATTATTCTAATGGAAACAAGTACTGTTTGACATTACTGGGTTATCCTATAACCCAATTATGCCTATAACAATTACGTTCATATTGAAACCATTGTATACATTTATAATACCATCTTTCATATGTAATTATCTGAATGAAATATATCATATTCCAATATTTAGCTCCTCTTCTGAAATATCGTGAGATACAAATTACGTCTATTCATTTAATCCTCATAAACGCACCGAAAGTTAATTATAATTACATATTCTGTTATTTTCTGACAGTCATCGACATTTATCAGACGGGTTACTGAACTGAAAACAAATAGAAAGTTTTCTACGAGAGATGTACGCGATGGCCGACTGCTTCAAGAAACTGCTTAGCTGACAAAACTTACTTAAAAATGAGACACTACTAGTGTTGTTATATTAAATTTGGATTCATTGCTGGGATTCTGATGCATCTGTTAACACACTGTAGCTCTGGCCTACTTCTCATGTACCAAACCCACCCTGTGATGGAATAAGACGGGGGGGGGGTGACAACTTCCCTTTGTTCCCACGTAGAACATGCAGAATAAGGTATATAACTGTTAAAATTAGCTTGATCTATGAAAACACGCTGTGATAATAAGACTACAGTTTTTTTTATAAAATCAGAATAACTCGTATCCAATGTGTAGTGGCAAGGAGTTCCTGGTAAAGTTTTCCCAGTATTGTTATTACTAGAAACCGAGAAGCCGCGGGCTTCCACCGTTCACTTGGCAATCCACCACCCACCGCCACACACGACAAAGGTCCACCTGCTGGTATATTTTCCCATTCTCGCACACCACAGAACCTTTGTGGACACGCCAGCCTTATACTCTCCCCTGCACCCCTAATTACTAGCCACACCACACTCACCTACTTACCGGCACTTACCCTAATGTAATTCCCAGCTGCTCTCCATGCCTCTTTCCCATCCCCCTCCCACTCTGACCTCCCCCTCCTCATTCTCCCGGCTTAGCCTTCCCCTCCCTGCAATAGTGTTCCTCCACGTGAATTGATTTAGAGTCCAGTGCGAGCGACCCCAGTAATTAACAGAGGATGTGGTTCTTGCACTTGTTGAACATATTTGAAGCTGGAAGTCTACGTCACTCCGACCGTGTGAAAGGCCTCTCTTAGCAATGTAAGCCACACGTCTTAATTTGTTTACACACACAGCTACAGGGTGCGCTACTACCAAGTTATCCATGACCTGGAGTATACCTGGAGGGTGTTCCGGGGATCAACGCCCCCGCGGCCCAGTCCATGACCAGGCAATTACATTAAAGGAATAAAAGCTAAACGGTTTCCCTGTCAAATTCCATTACACAAAATAAGTTTCGTATTTTAGGTATCGTGGCAACAGGACTCAGAATTACCTCTCAGCATGGCCTGTCATATATGGGAAATGGAATTTAAATCACCACACAGAGGAGAGGAGCCGGGTGGTGGAGGAAAGTTGGATGAGGGGAGCCTCTCCCGATGCTATACACCGCGTGTGTTTAAGCTTAGTCCTGGAATACACAGCGACAGAATGCTGGGGGAGAGGGGATGGAATGGAAAAATAAACACATAAGCAGTATAATGTGATCCTTTATTGCTTATGTGTTTATTTTTCCATTGTGTCGGTATTTTATAGCATTTATTTCCAGGGGATGGAATCAGAGATTTATCATCAGACCGAGAGTCTCGGAGCCAAGGAGCATCAACCGACAGGCTCAAAGGTAAATCATGTGGCTAGAGAAGAGCGACGAGCCGTGTGATATGCTGCCGATATTGGTGATATTCAGGGTCATCCACCTCATTATTATTATTATAATCAAATAGAAGCGCTAAACCACAGGGGTTATACAGTGGGTCATCCACCAAGCGAATAACGACGCTGTTTGAAATGAAGAGGAAGAGGAAAGAAATGGACACGGAAGTTGCATACCCAAATTTGTTGCTATCGTCGTAGAATGTTAATAAATATACAATACTCATTTAAATGCGTTAGAAAACACTGATACATTCGGACATTGCTGCATTTTAAACTCAAACAAAAATAGATTGGTAGGCAGCAATCAGCAAGAGGTACTTCCTGCCATACGAGTTTGAAACGGAGGCTTTTAAACGTTTTGCCCTCTTACAGTATTGCTGGTCTTTTTTAAACGTTTTGCCCTCTTACAGTATTGCTGGTCTTTTTTAAACGTTTTGCCCTCTTACAGTATTGCTGGTCTTTTTTAAACGTTGCCTCTTAGTATTGCTGGTCTTTAAATACACAAGATAACAGATAATAATAATAATATCTTTATTTACTACATGTACAAGGTATACAGCCTAGCTGACATCAATAACATACTACTATATAGAAAGCTCCTTGTTATGCAGAGGATTTCGGGCAAATTTGGTCAGTTTTGGGTGAACATAGACAACCGGTGTGTGGAAACACGTCTGTTTCCACCCCTTCGCCGGGATTCGAACCTAGACCCGTTTCTTAATAGTTCCTATTCTTGTAACTGGAACCATCTTGTACCTGGCCGCAGGTACAAGATGGTTCCAGGAACTATTAATAATCATGAGATACTAGTCAGTGCACGATACATCCTGACCTCTGTTCAAACCGGTATGTAGATGGTGAAGAAAAAGACAGGTTGCGGAAGGAGCTTTTAGTGGGACACTAAAAGCTCTTCATTGAGCTTTATCAGGTAATGACATGATAAAGCTCTACACAACGGAACGTTGTCTTAATAAAATCGTGCAATCTGTGTCTTTTCTTAATCAACGTCAGCATTACGCCATTCGGATCCAAGTGAGGACCGGACCCAAGGGCCACTGCCCTCTGGAAGTAACTCCAAATAACAGATAAATATACAGATATTGTCGTGTCATTCTCTACAACTGCTGAGGTAATAAGTACCACCACATATACCTGAATACCCCCCTCTCCCCTTACCATCCCTACCCTCCACGTCAGGTTTCTGTTCCACTTCCTCCCCCCCCCAGACGGGCTCATTTCAACATCCCCCTCCCCTTCACACGTACACACACAGGTGCACATAGCGTGCACATGCACACTTTTTATATTACCACGAATGTACCGTGATGGAAGGAACGGAAGTAAACTACAAAGTAATGAAAGGTGGTGCATACAGATTTCCTTCCTCTTCCCTCCCTCCTATCAACTCAGGCTGACAGATTTTGAGAGAGAGTGAGAGAGAGAGAGAGAGAGAGAGAGAGAGAGAGAGAGAGAGAGAGAGAGAGTGTGTGTAAACCATCCCTGCTTGAAGGAATTTAACAGGGAAACACAGCTACCCTATGCTATACCGCTGAGCAACTATCCTACAGAACAGAGTAACAGTACACTGCTTTAGTATCCAACTTCGCTACAACAATCCCTTTGTCAATCTTGAAACTACCAAATACGAATACTATTTATGATTACATGGAAGCTCTTCTGAAAGGAAAAAAAATGTCAACAGTATTATCCGTGTAGAATATACATTTCCTAGCAACATTTAGGCTCCCTGGCCAAGCCTGAAGTCACATGACCACCGGGTGTACCTCACACATAGGCCGAGAGGCTTCCTGTCAGCTTTCGACTAGGCACAACAGTGAGCAGACGTGGAGCCTGCCTATGAATGTTGCTAGGAAATATATGGAAGAATACTACAAAAGTAATATTGTTGACAAAATGTCCTCGGAGAAGTCACCAGCGGAGTTCCTGATTAGTGTTTCTAATCTACATAAATTTGTTTATGGATGATACAAAGAAATAATGTAAATCCTGACAGGAAGACCTTGATAAAATGAACTGGACTGACAGAAGGTTACTGCAAATTAATGTATACAAGTCATGTGATGGGAATTAGTGTATATACGAGTCTTATGATGGGAATTAATGAATACATGCCATGTGATGGGAATTAATGTATACAAGTCTCAGGAATTAATGTATATATGTCATGCGATGGGAATTAATGTATATAAGAGTCTTGTGATGAGAATTAATGTAGAGTATATATACGAATTTATGAAATATGAATTAATGTTTTTATGTTCCTATAACGGAACAAGTCGCAACTGAGATCACGACAACGGTAAAGAAGGTACAACCAACAGTTACTACAAATAATCACGGGTGAGTCAAGCACGTTCAGTGGCTACATAAAACTACAAAGGAATTCATGCAACCGTTCAGTCAAAACAACGGTAGTGATATACCGCAGAGGTAGAGGGAAAACAATGGTGCATGACAACAGTATAGGACAAGCAAGAAATGTTAATCTCAACAGCGGTATCCCCACCTACGGTAGTATCTTTACCAACGGTAGCCACCAGGTGGTATTCTAATCAATGGTAGTCACCACGACGGCATTCCCACCAACGGTAGTCACAACGGCGGTATAATCAACAACTAAACTGAAAGTCACATCGGTACAGAAGTTTCCGAATAAGATTTTCACAAAACCGCTATGGGTGAGAAGATCTGTTGCAGATGACTGTTAATATTGTAGGGTTGTACTGGGTATGGTAATATGTACTGTGTCTTGTAAAAGAAAATCCACTAGGTCTTACCTGCTCAAAATTGGTCCAAATTATTTAAGTGATAAAAGTTGAGAGAAAATTTAATTCACGCCCTCCTAGTGCAGTCCTTGACCAGTGGAAAATTCTTCTCAAGAATGGAAAAATAAATCCTGCCACTCGCTGGGAAAAATAGTTTAGTTTGCTGTCAAACAAGAATTTCCTATAACAATAACAATCTTGAGAAAATCTGCTAAGTACTCGAGAAAACATTCAATATATAAATGGAAAATTGGTTTAAAATGCAACGTGAGCAATCACTAGGACATATTTATTAGAAAACGTTTCGGTCCTGGGATCTTGATCACTGTGGTCCCGGACCGAAACGTTTTATAAATATGTCCTAGTGTCTGCTCTCGTGTCATTTTAAACTAATTTGTCCGTATCGCTTACCAAGGTTTATATCAAATATTAATTTAATTTACTGTTTAATGTACAATTATTTATGCCCCCCAAAAAAAAAAATCTTGCATAGACAAATAAAACACTAGTATACAACTGCACTATAATCTAAGCGCAATTAACGAAGAGTTTTAATACTGACAACTACTTTTATGTTCAAACTTTACATATACAATAATAACGAATGTTTCGACATAATATGACCTAAGATGTGAAGTAACACAAACAACTTGCACTGTAATCACTCTAAACATCACGATTCCAACTTGCGAGAGGGAGGAAATTTAGCAAGCGAGTGTACCACTTTCAACCACGCTCGACTGCGTATATCATGTTTCCTCACTTAAATTCTTATTATTGTATTCATTATGAATAAACGTGTTCATCTTGACAATTGTTCGCACCAGCTTGCAGTTCACAATATAATTATGCAGTGACAACATAAAAACGTATACAAATTAGCACCTTAAAAAAAGGCGAAGCTTGGATTACCCAAGCAGGTCTGGTTTTTGTGGGTCACCCAGAGACTGGATTCTGTGATCCCGGATAAGCAGGTCCCGAGCTCTTAACATTCTAGGCAAGTGGGGTCCTTGGATATTACCTACAACTCACTCACGCATTCACAAAATTAATTTAAGTCGCTAATCATTATTAAAAAAAAATCCTTCCAAGGCTTTCAGAATCGGATATTAGAGCTTGCCAGCGGCACTACGTGAGCAAGTTATATAAGAACAGAGGACTGCAGTAGGCCTCCTGGCCCTTACTAAGCAGGTCCTTAAACTGAACCCCTTCTCGCTTATATATTTGTCAAACATTTTTGTGAAGTTACTCAAGGTGCTAAGCTCCAATCACTCATTCTACTTGGCATATTGCTCCCCTGGTCTACATCTATTTCCAAACCTATACATGATTATATCTTTCTAAATTTGATTTTACCTGACAAAATCCACCGTGTCGAGTTACTTCTGAAGGATATCGTCAGTACTTTATTTATACCTGTCTTCAATGTGCAACGGTATCACCAAGAATTGCCTTTTACAATTCAATACAGAGTTTACTAACTTGACACAGTAGATAAGGTAATGAGTCCCTCAGTCTAGAAGGGGGTATTCACTACCTTAGTCTTGATGAATCTGAAGCACAAGCAGGAAGACGCACACTTATATACCAGTCATATGAGGTGTAACATTAAACAGTATCGTCACTAGCGGGATCCGCTAGTGGAAGTTGGGCCAGAGGTTAGCAAACAGGCTGAAGATATCCAATCACAGAACGGGTGGGGGATCGAACCCATGGCAAGAATCCTAAAACTCGCTGCACAGATATCCTCAGTACCAGGATTCCATGGTGCTACTCTCTCCCGTTAATAAGTTCTGTATTAAATTGATAACAACCACTGCTTGGCGAAACGTCTTCAAAATAATGGTACCCAGATGTTGCACGTGTGGTATCTAATTCGTCAACTTATCGGTATTGTATAAAATTAATATTATGATACTTGTCTGATACCATGGAATCTTGGTACAATCTTCCTCAGCCTCTTTTCCTAACTTCTGTCCCAACTCTTGAGCATGACCTTCTTCCACTAGTGGATCCCGCCCATGACTAATAATACCTTCAACTGCTGCACCTTATCTGACTCCAGTATGTAAATGTCCATCTTATGTCTGCGTTTCAGATTCATCAAGATTAAGGTAGTGAATTCCTTCTAGGCTGAAGGACTGATTACCTCATATTTTAATGCCTCCAGTTTCAACACTTTCGAGACTGATTACCTCATCTTCTACTGTCTCCACTTAACAGGCTATGTACTGAATTATAACAGCACCTAGCTAGCGAAACGTCGTCAAAACAAAGACACCCAGGTGCTGCACATATCTAATTCATCAACTTGTCGGCATTGTTTACTATTAATATTATGATACCCGTCTTCCGCATATTTATTTAAACTATATTTCCTGTCTTTCAGGAGAGTAAAGGTTCAGGTCTATCAATCTATCTTCGTTTAAGACTCATACAATGGATTGACTTTGTCATCCTTCTCTGTATGCTCTCTACAGAATTTATATTCTGTAGTATTATGACCAGAACTGCTACGGATAGTCTAAATGAGTCCTTACAAATGGAGTGTGCAACTTGTTTATAATTCTTGATATACACACAAGCACTCTGTCAAGTCTTATTACCTACTCTTAGGCACTGCTGTTTTAGATTTCTGCTTACCACAACTCCCTAGGCTTCCAGTGGGCATAAGACAAGAATATGATGTTCAATGCGAATAAGTTTAAGTTGTTCCGCTATGGAAGAATGGGGAAAGTAAAGACTGAAACGGAGTATAAGACAAACTCAAATGATTCAACAGAGCGGAATCTTCATGCGCGAAACCTGGAAGTAATGATGTCAGAAGATTTTTACATTCATAAGGGGGACTACCAATAGCCCCCCTGGTTGTCTTCAAGAGGGAACTGGACAAACACCCAAAGTCAGTGTCCGATCAGCCGGGCTGTAGTTCATACGTTGGACTGTATGAGGGCACCAGTAGCAGCCTGGATGATCAGGCCCTGATCCACCAGAAGGCCTAGTCGAGGACTGAGCCGAGGGGACATTGACCCCCGGAACAACCTCCAGATAGAACTTTCATGACAAGGGATGCTGATCCAATGATGAAACTCTTTAAAGTCACTTGTTGTATCCAGGCTCGAATACTGCTGTATACTAACAGCTCCTTCAAGGCAGGAGAGATTTCCGAGCTGAAAAACGTACTTCCAATGCCCGTATACACTTAAGCATCTAAACTGCTAGGTTATATGCAGTCACCTACGAGCTGAAGTTTAGGAAGAAGTGATATTGGGAAATTATTTGTCAGAACAATAACAGCAAAAAATCTCGCAACGCATGTCTCGGTAATCTTGGTTGAGCTTCCTCAACCTGGGTTGCTCTAATCTAAAGTGGGAAGGATGGATAATATCCATGGTGGGAGGGATAATATTCATGGTGGGAGGGATAATATTCATGGTGGGAGGGAGGAATATCCATGGTGGGAGGGATAATATTCAAGATGGGAGGGAGGGATAGTACCCAAGGTGGGAGGGATGGATAGTACCCAAGGTAGGAGGAATGGATAGTACCCAAGGTAGGAGGGATGGATAGTACCCAAGGTAGGAGGAATGGATAGTACCCAAGGTAGGAGGGATGGATAGTATCTAAGATGGAAGGGATGGATAACCCTCCTCCCACAGGTGGGGGTAAGAGACCTTGGTAAGCAGAGATGAGTTCCCTCACCTCCTAATCTTCCCATCCCCACACCTCAAACCCCTCATTCCACATCTCCAGCCCCTCCCCCCACCGCCACCCATCCCTCCCCCACCGCCACCCATCCCTCCCCCCACCGCCACCCATCCCTCCCCCAGCAATTTTTTCTCAGTATGATTGTTGCATCCTGTAGGTTTCCCTTCCTAAGCTGTACGTGTATACTCACCTATATGTGGTTGCAGGGGGTAGAGTCGTAGCTCCCGGCCCCTCCTGTGTGAACGCCTGCTTGCTTACCGACAGTGTGGGTTCCAACCTCACAAGCCTCGTCGCTCGTTTCCTAAGACTGTAAATAGACTAAAGATTTTTGTTCATCTATAATCTCTTTCATCCTCTTCACTAACACCTTGAGACTAAACAAATACTTCCTGGCATCCATATAATTCATGTGTGTGCCACGTCACGGCAGAGATCACTGCATACAGCCTTTCTGGGTTTTTTCCAGAATTATTAACGTTGCAATTTGCCAGGTTCGTCAGGTTTACCTCCTCTAGTCTCTCCTCATTACTCATGCATCTTAGCTCCGAGACGAGTTTTGTTGCAAACCTTTGAACTTCTGGTGTCTTTTTTTTATCAAACGGGCTCCACATTGAGAATGTCTATTTCATGGTGGGCCTTACGTCGTGTAGTGGAGATAAATGGTATAAAATACAGACAAGATACTGTTGAGAGGAGATACATAGTCATCCCCACCAACTACGTTGCCAAACACGTTTCCAACATCTTTTCCGATACCTCATTCCAAGTATCTACCTCCACATCCACCACCATTAAGAACATCACCCGTAATAGACAGGAAAAGGTTCAATCCTCAGCAGGGGTATAATCCTTGCAACTATCGTAACCAATGATACGTGGGCGAGACATCCAGAGACCTCCAAATACATATTTCAGAACACCAATACGAAGACAGAACCGACGATTTAAGGAACGCATGCGTTCAACACAGAAATTTCCACAACCATTTAATCAACTAGAGAAACTCGAGACTTATCGCCAGGGAAGTTACTCAATACCGCAGAAACCTGGAAGCATCTCTTATCTGTACATCTAACAATTTCAACCAGAACAACGGCTTATGTAACATAGCTGAACACCTTGCCAAGAAACTTCTTCATCGTTATCCTACATAACATACACGCCCGCCCGTTCCGTGCAGGTCTGTCAGATCAAACCTACCAAATATTCTCAGCGGTCCCTTGCAAGTCGTCTCAAATCCAGGCTACCTAGTATCCTCCACCTGACTCTCCACCCTATATATACTCATGTACTCTTTACCCAGGTAGCTCTGTTTGTGACTTGATAGAGCCTACTGTGTGGGCGAAAAGTAGTCAATATTGCATGTTTATTTTTCCAACGTCGTGTAGTGCCATGGAGGATTCTTTACTCTGCTTCCTGAATGCTGTTGAGAGTTGCTAGTCTCAGTTTTTGTGCACGTCTCGTCCAGGCTGTACTCCATCTCCTATCTTCTCTCTCCCTCCGAAATCTTCATAACCTGCATATGTTCAGGGTACTTTGCAGGAGTCACTCGTCTAGCCACCTAACCTATATAGACAAGTCTCCATGGAGTCTGTCCTCCCTTGTTCTTATTCTTAGTTTTACACCATCAGATAAAGGCAAAGAAAATTTGATCAATATTTTCTGCAAGATAATTAACGTATACTAGGAGCAGACGGCCCCAGTACCAATAGCACATTCATTCTACCACTTAGTGTAAGATTCTGTCCCGTATTTCGAGTAGCTCCAAATCCAAGAGTACCTTTTCTATCACTCCTGGCAGTTGCTCTAGGCTGTGGATCAATCTATGGTGAGTTGTGATTAAGAAATGTAACAGTAAACCAGGAGGTGCCAAAGTTACAGTTAGTAGTGCTACGGTTTACACCAGGAGGTGGTAACATTACAGTCAGTAGCTACTGCTACAGTGTAGTACACTAGGATGTAGCAACGTTTCTATTTTAGATATCCTCACGGATATGCGGGGAAATATACTCGAAGGTAATAAAATTCTCAATTAAAGGATCCAAGTAATCTGATTACACCCGCTGGGCCTCAAGTCTATTAGCCATTGGAGCAGTGAATATAATAATTCAAATGTACCACTAGGTTTCTCCTCAATATCGTATCCCTCACCATTGCAATTATACATGTCAGTAACAGAGACTTGTAATTTACTGCTTCCTGTCTCATTGTTTAAATATTGGAAGAGCTTCTTTTTCCATGTTCCCAGCAGTTGGCCCGCCTCCAGACTTGATGACTATTCCTGCTATGGGGCCACAGTCTCTGCACTCACCCTCCCCACAACCCACGCTGACATGGATGCAAAAGCGTAGTGCCGACAATAATGAAGAAAGGACATGGTGCAGAGCAAGCTTTCATTGTGACAATGTTTCGCTCTCTGTGGATGTTTATGAGTGAAACATTGTCACAATAAAAGCTTGCTCTGCACCTGTATCTTTTCTTCACTCACGGTGACTTATGTTGCTTCCCTTATCATAAAACCCACAACAGTCAATACCCGGACGCCTATGGCTAGGTGAACCGGGTTAATATCAGGAAACTCTCCTCTCACAAGAACACGAGAATACAAAAGAACGAAGGAACACTAAAGTAGACTAGACCTATTGGCCCAAAACTAGGCAGGTCTAACTCTCACACACTTGTATACCCGTCCGACCTATATTTACAGCTACCCAAAGTTCTTTCCTCAATGACGCTACCTGGGAGTTTGCTCCACTCTTCTAGAATTCTATTACTAAACCAGTACTTCCTTATATTCTTTCTAAATCTAAATTATTGTAACTCAAATCCATTGCTGCGAGTCTTGTCTTGGTTATATAGTTTCAACACTTAATTTATATCCCCTTTATTTATTCCTGTTTTCCATTTGTACACGTCAATCGCATCTCCCCTAATTCTACGCCTTTCCAAAGAGTGCAACTTCGGTGCCTTCGGCCTAAATTCTCGTGGGAAAGATTTCGAATACTGTACATGGAATCAACTTCGTCATCCTTCTCTGTATATTTTCGAGCGCATTTGTGTCAATTCTGTAAAATGGAGACCAGAGCTGAACAACAATCTAAATGAGGTCTAACCAAAGATACATGAAGTTGAAGTATAATCTTCGGATTTCTCTTATCTATATTTCTTGATATAAGGCCAAGAATTCTATTAGCTTTATTGCGAACACTTATGCACTGTTATACTGGGTTTAAATTTCGGTCAACCAGAACTCCCGAATTTTTTTCTCACACGGCGAGGGTCTGGGTTCGATTCTCAGGAGGGTAGAAACACTGGGCGTGTTTCTTTACACCGGTTGTCTATGTTCACCCATAAGTAAAATGGGTACCTAGGAGTTAATCGACTGGTGTGGGTCGCTTCCTGTGACAAAACTTACATAATTTGCCCGAAATGCTCTGCATAACAAGCGGCTTTCTATATAGTAGTATGTCATTGATGTCAGCTAGGTCTGCATACTATGTACAGTGGAACCTCTGGTCACGACCATAATTCGTTCCAAAACTCTGGTCGCTACCCGATTTGGTCGAGACCCGAACCTAATTTCCCCATTGGATTGTATGTAAATATGATAAATCAGTTCCAGACGTATATGTAAATATTGTTTTTTTTTTAAGATTTTTTATGCACAAAAATAGTTAATTATACCATAAGAATGAACAGTGTAATAGTAAACTAAATGTATAAAACCTTGAACAACAGAGAAAACAAGCTAATTGCACGGTCCTAAGGTTTAAGGCAGTACAATGGCTGAGATGAACTACGTTATTTATCGTCCGATTTCTTTCATTTTTGGTGTACGTTAAGAAGCATCTTTTCACCATACATTGCCAAAGTTTCAATAAGATAGCCCAACAAACAACTGAGAAGAAAAAATATTTACCAAACGTCATATATGGCAAGCCCTAGCCGGGTACTGGCACTGTGAGAAGCTGTTTCGGCACTACCTGCTGATAAAACATTGCTAATCCGAATTTATTACGGTCATAAATACAGGAAGTGGGAAAAAATGGCGCGGAATGTGAAAATTGGCGCGGCTGTTTGTTCAGCACCCGATTATGTGTTCGTGACCAGATGCAAAAAATTTCCGAATTTTTTGATCGTGAACCGATTTGTTCGTGTTCGGAAGCGTTCGTGACCAGAGGTTCCACTGTACATGTACTTGTAGTAAATAAAGATATATAATTATTATATTATTCACTGTGACTAAGAGCTGCATTATTTAGCTGATACATGCCATAATTATTTTCTTTACCTTGTCTACACTGAACTGCACATGCCACTTCTCCCCGACCACAACAACCTACCCAGGACATCGTTTAGCAATTTCAAGTGTCACCAGAAATTATTTGTCGGACTATTGTAGTAGCATCAACAAACTTACTCATGTCGCTATTTATTTCCTCATCTATATCACTTAATTAAGTAGATTGTGAATAAGGGTCCCAATATTAACCCTTGTGACATACCACTCTTAACGGGTCCTCATTCTGATATATCCCCATTAATGCAAACTCTCGGTTGCCTATCGATCCCAAGACCTTCCAGTTGGGAATCAAATGCTCCACCACTGAGTATTTTTCATACGCCTTTTCCTGTATGAATTTAAAAACCTGCTTATGTAGTTTGCCTCTCCAGCCCTCGGGTATCTCCCGCCTGTTCCTCTGTAAATACATTAAACCTCCTCTGTTTTACTGTAAACCGCAAAAATATAAAACCCTATAATGCTATCTTAATTGATACGGGGTGAACCGGAAAGCCAGCGGAAGGCCTCTGCCAAATGTCAGAAAGCTCTTCTAAGCGAGTCATCTTATGGCCAAGACCCGAATCAAGAAAAAAATTCATATTTACTTCCCCACCCCAAAAAAAACAGAACTTGATATTACAGTTATCACAGTGGAAAGTCTAAACCTGTAAGGTTCATACAGCACTGGACACAGGAAATGATCAGGTTGGATACAAGGAATGGGAGGGTAGCTGCAATTCCGTAGATCAAGTCTCCATCACCAGCTTCAAAGAACATCTCTCTCTTGAAGAGTACAATTTGAGTACAGGAAGAAAGTTGCAAGATTTACAAAATGATATCATCCAGCGCACCTGGCAATACAAAGAAATGCGCGCGCGTGCACACACACGCACGCAAACACGCACAAACTAACTAACTAAAAGCTAAAATGATCCCTCATATAAAAACCATACAAACCTATCCCTCAAGTTAAAAACCGTTCTCAAACAGGACACACTTCAGAACAAGGTATAGGGATAACTTTCTGCTGTGTTAGAGTGTTATCAAGTCGTGGCTGGCTGGGGATCCCATCAACAACACATGGGAGCAGGACAAGAGGAGCCAACGTCGACCTAAAACACAGGAAACGCGCTTCCTCTCCCCCAGTATTTTCCCTCCTCCTCCCCGAGGCCATCGATAAGCAACCTTCACTTCAATCCCTTCCAACCACTCCAGCCACAACCATCACACACCATAACCACTGGCACCACCACCACTAAAATAATGTATGTAGCCTATATTAAGATCACCGCACAAAGATAAAATCATTGAAAGAGTTGGAAAAGAAATGCAAAATGAAGACCTACAATTTTTTCTGCTTAATATGACAAAAATAATTAAGTATACCTATATATTAGTGCATGCCGACACTGGTGGTCAGCGAGTCTAAGAGGTAAGTACAAAGGGGTTGTAGTTAGCGATCTGAGAAAGTTGTTCTCGGCAGTATTCTCTAGTGATGTATCGGATATCCGCATCCGCGGAACATCCGCACAGTTTCTTACATCCGCCGGGTTCACACTCCTCGGCAACGTGGACACACACGCAAACAAAGAACATAACAAAGGAGCACTGCGCAGTAGACCTACTAACCCTTGCCTAGGCAAGTCTAACTTACACTCATCCACACACACTAATGTACTTGTCCAACTTATTTTTAAAAATATCCAAACTTCTCGCTTTAATTACGCTACCTGGGAGTTTCTTCCACTGTTCTGCAACTCTAATTCTGAACCACAGTTTTCAAATATATTTTGTAAATTTAAATTTGTCCACCTTTTAATTCAATGTTGCGAGTCCTGTATTAGTTAAAAAAATTCAGCAAGTTATTCATATCCCCTTCATTTATCCCGGTTTTCCATTTGTATACTTCAATCATATTCCCACTAATTCTATACAAGCCCACACACGCAAACACGCACCCGAGAGCACAGATGAAATCAGTAAAAAAATAAAATAAAACACTAAAATCGGTTGGCAAGAGCTAGAGGCGAGGCTAAGAGCTGCGAATCAACGTTTGCAAATACAAAGAGATGAGTACACAAACACACTGACATTCAGTAGCCTAAAAAGAGGTAAACTTTTACAATCATACAAGTAACTTATGTTCAGCCAATTCTCGAGTACCTGAAACTGAAGTTCACGACTCTAGGAAATAAAAACCATACCAGAGACTGATTTCAAGGGATGTGTACACTCGCTGCCCTACTTGACGCGAGGCTTGCACACAAAAATAACATACAAAATACTAAAGTGATAAACAAGGAAAACATGATTTTTTTAATATTTGTGAAGCGATGAATCCTCGTGGATCATTAGTTTACGGAGTGATGGAGGCTCCATCCTCCGCCCGTCAATCACGGCCGTCTTCGGAGAGCTCTAATCTGTAGGGAGTCGCACAACGCCAGGAGAATGGGGAAAAGGCAATCAGATTCGCTCCGAAGAAAGGAACGTAAGGAAATACACATGGCATACATTAAGAACCCCAATGGAAATAAGTCACTGACTTTTTTTTGGGTTATCCTCGATAATTTACGCATATGTTACTATGTATAATTTGTGTTACTGTATTTGTGTACCTGTACCTAACTTTATTGTCGAAACGTTTCGCCTGTGTAGCAGTTTTCTTCAGTCGCATACAGGCGATTATAACACTAGAGACAGAGAGGTAATTTTGAGATAATCAGTCCATCAGAGCTTGATAGAAGGGAGGGCAGCTCCAATTCTCTGAATCAAAGAGCCATTCCCCAGCATCAAGGTGCCGTCTTCCAAGGTAAATATTAGACACAAACTAGAAGGAGGGGACACGCACAACACTCGGAAGACCCAAATAACACGCACATTAATTTTCAAAACAAAGTAGAATAAACTTCACAATACCTCGGCAGAAACAGTTCACAACTCAAAAATTGGAAAATAATATTTTATCCACTTTTACGAGTAAATAGTAGATTCTGCTGTAAGTTAAATTTATGTAATTATATATCGTGAGTTGTTCAGCAACAACAGCAGCAGCAACAACAGCAATAGTAACAACAGTAGCAAAAATAGCAGCAGCAGCAACAGCAGTAGCAGCATCAACAGCAATAGCAGAAGCATCAACAGCAGTAGAAACAGCAGCATCTATAGCAGCAACAATAGCAACAGCATCAACAATAGCAACAGCAGCAACAATAGCAACAGCATCAACAATAGCAGCAAGCACAACAACATGCAGCAGCATTCAAAGCAGCACAATGCATGAATGCATCACAAGCAAAAGAATGCATCAAACCCATAAGTATCATGCACTTGGGAAATGAAAGGTAATTACAAAGGACAACTCCCGACTCCTTGTATTAAGACTTCTTCACTTGTATTCTACTTGTTTTTGTATTTAGGTTTCGCCTATAAAGATGTCCAAGTGTTGCACACGTGTCTTATTCATCAACTCGACGGTAGTGAGGTGGGTCAGACCTGTGAGTGACAGGAAAAGCTTAAACACTGGACAGCATCCGTCAGTCAGGAGAGATAAAGATGACGCCAGTCAACTCAATCTTAAGAGGCGGGTCCTCTCTGCTTGGTAACCACAACTCGTGACAATAAGTGAAATTACATGAGAGTACGTGGGAATATACGGGAATAAAGAGGAAAGGAAAACAGAAGACTTTAAACCCCACAGCAAGGCTACTTACTAAGACAGATTATATACTTCAGTCTTGAGTGAGGACTGTATCATTATCAAACTTAATTCTAGTTGCTTCTATAATGTCCCAAAGTCAATTCCGGACGTTTCCTGTAAACGTAAGATACCAGTTTCTTCAATTCAAGTTACCCCAGTGGAAATAAGTCACTTTGTCTGACTTTTTGGGGGGTTATCCTAGGTAATTTACAGTATGTATGCTACAGTAATTGTACTTATGTGTACCTGTGCCTAAAAAGCTTACTTACCGTACTGCATATTACATTTAATTATACAACCATATAAAAACATTTCTGAAAGACACATAAGTAAATTTAAAACATGGCAGTGACAGTCTGGCAAGGCTGTGGCTGAGCATTACTAGGTAACTTTCAAATGTGCAGGCGCGTGGATAACAGAACCAGTAGGTCACACTGACGCAGGTGACACCGAGAATACTACTCCCCTACACGCGCACACTGATGACATCCACCAAAATAGTGGCTTTACTGAGCCACCCTGAGTCCAAGAACAACTTGTGAGGAGGGGGGAAGAGAAACTGAGGAGGGGGAGAGAGGAATTGAGGAGGGTAAGAGAAGAATTGGAGAGGGTAGGGGAAGGGAAGGAAAGAAATTGAAAGGGGTAGAAATTGGGAAGGGGAAGGGAAGAAATTGGGAGGGGAAGGAAGTGGGAAGGTGAAGAGAAGAACTAGGGAGGGGAAGAGATAAACTGGGGAGGGGAATAGAGGAATTGGGGAGGGGAACAGAGGAACTGGGGAGGGGAAGAGAGGAATTGAACAGGGGAAGAGAAGAACTAGGGAGAGGAAGAGAGAAATTGAGGTGAAGAGAGGAAACAGACGAGTATCAGGTGGGTCACAGACAAGCACTGCACTTTTCTCTCCTGCAACACACGCCTCACTCCATATCCACGACACCCTGGCGCCAACACACCTCCATCACTCCCTCACGTTAACACCTTCCACAACACTACCTCCCTCACAACACCACTAACTCATGTGGACGATGCCTCGTCACTCAGCATGCCAGCTGGCAACAGGTGGCACTTCAAACTCGCAATAACTGTCACTTAACGACAAGTTAATTACGATCTCCAAATATCAGCAGCTAATTGAAGTTTCAAGGTGTGCTTTCCCTTACAAGCTGCTGCATGTGAAGGGAAGATCTGATATATCACAAGAGGGCCCATACACACACACACACACACACACACACACACACACAGTGCGCTTTTTATCTTATTACTGAGAATGTAAATCCCCCCCTACTGAGAGCGTGGCTTTGCCCCCTTCACAACCTCTTCATCAATGCCCCTGGCATGGAGAGACATTTGGGCAAGTTTCCTTGCACCCATGCCCGCCTAGCAGTAAAAATAGGTACACTCGTGTTAGCCGACTGTTGTGAGTCGCATCCAGGGGGAAAATGTTAGTGAACTCCAGTCCAACTGGAATGTCATGTACAGTTTTTTTTTTTAAATATATTTTAACTATGTCCAGTATAAGAAAATACATACGGTCTTGTATAAGAAACTCCAATCCCTGCTGGAAGTATTCATGCCTTAGTTAAAATGTATTAACGATGTTAATTAAAATAAAATATTAATGTGAAATTGGAGTTTCTGGTCTTGTGATTAACGGACGAAGGATCAAGTCTTTATCACTCCTTGCGATGAACGACCCACATGAGCTCACCTCTTTACATAAACATAATAATCATCATCCTGCAAGGAAGACGTCGAGGACGGTATTAGAATACCGACAAATGGTAATTGATGAAGACACACAAACAGCAATTTGAAACGTTAATAAGATGGCATATTGCTGGCGCAGCAAACTTGCTGTGGTGTGGAGGCAAAACGTCGTTTTAATGAAGTTTTAAATTGCTTCTTGCGTGTCTTTATCAACTACAAAGAAGGCATCATTGGTGTCAAGAGATAAATTATACTTATTTGGTTCTTGTTTATTTATGTGATCACTACTAATATGTCTATAATTGATCAATACACTTAATACAAATATTGTAGAAATATAAAACAACAATCTATAAAAGCATTATAAAATAAACCTTAAAAGTTGAAAAATAATACACGTGCAACCAGAGGTGTTGCACGTATTTTATCCTTTAACTTTTCGATAATGTATACCATTAATGTAATATTAATAAAAATTACATAAAAGACTCGTCCCTGTTGACTTGGGACACTAAGCACCAGCAGCATCACATTAAGAACTAAGGACCATTACAGTAGGCCTATCGGTCTATGCCAGGCAGATTCTACTCGCCCTCAACCATTCCCATTTACATTTATTTTAACCCCAAAGTATTTGTTTCCACGAGGATAGCTAGCACTTAGCTGCACGTTCCAGTGGAGACTCACCTTATCATAGCAGTCCCATTGGCTGAGCTCTCGTTCCAGCTCGGCCAGAGACTCGGAGAGACGACGTAACGAGGTCATCACCTGTGGTCGTCCTGGCCTGGGGGCGACGCACCTGCTGAATGGGACACCTGCTCTCTTGTTGCCACTTCCGCCTACACACTCTCCAATTACTACCTCGCCTCCTCCTGTATGCGGCACCTGTACTCTATCATGTGAGCATCTCCAGGATGTGCCGAGGGAGTCTAGGGATGCTGAGGTGGCAGGTATGACGCACTAGCGCACTCTCACGCACCACACTAAATACTGAAGGCTTTCACTTCACATGTTACGACGCCACCAGCTGTGAGTCACATGGGAGACCGTAGCCAGGCTCCCACCACAACAACCCAACACTACTGTTACAACCAACACTAACAGCGAACCGCCTGCCGACGTCGAGTAAGACACACTGACAGTTGGTGGTGGTCCGGGGGTAGCATCCCCTGGTGTGGGCACACACAGGAAACCCACCTAGACGCAGCTGCCTGGCGGTGCACACAGGCGAGTGGTCAAGACGCCTTTCCGGATGCGACGAACCAAGACCGGATGAGGCGAGGTCCACTCTCACTGCATCGCCTTGATCTTAAAACCTCGTCATACACGTTTTCTCTAAATTCACTCCTACGTTAGACTGAGGCCACCACCTTAGTGACTGCCGCTGTTGCCTTGATGTCTCCTGGCAGCTGCGACGACGGCTTACGAGAAGCGGAAATGGCTAGTAGATGAGCGACTCTTGCAACGATAGTCTTGCGACCGCACACGCCAGTGCCGCAACCAAGGAGTGGAAGACTGTCAATGAGTCACTGGGTGCTGATCACACTTCGTAAATCCCGTGTCAAGTTTTTGGTGGCACTAACACGTGCGTCAACTGAGGCAGGGCGCTGGTGCGGGGCACAGATACGGTGGGGTGCAAGTCTGGCAATGTTTACAGTGCTCGCCACCGGCACTTTGTGGGCGTGGCGAAGTCGTGCAGTGGAGGGAGGTGTTGCATCTCCCAGCGGGAGGAACTAGTGAGTGGTCAACCCCGTGGTGTTCCCGGGAAAAGGTGAGGATGGGGGGGAGGGTAAACATCAGCATCAATGGCTCAGTGGGAGAACACGAGGGAACTCCCCTGCACATCACCACCACCACCACCTTACGCACCTATGTTTCCACAGGAGTGTGAAATATGGTAACGTGTATAAAGATGAAACCAGTGAAAACTAGGGGTGTAATAAGGGCAATCTGAGAACACTTCCAACAAACAAGGTTTATGACCTGAAAGTTCTACCAGTAAATATAAGAAATAATAATGACGGAACAGACGTAGAAATCTTCGAAGGAAACTTAAAAAGGCTTCTGCAAGAGACACTTGATCAGCCAGGTCATAACGGTTATATAAAATAATCTTCAACCAAAAAAATGGCCTTAGGTTGCACCAGTAGAACTCTTGAAACCGGCAACATGCCAATGTAAACGAAAAAAACCGGTGAGGGTAGGGAGGACCTCACCACTTCGCTACCATCGTCTCCAGTTACTCATAATAATCCAACACTTGTTATAACAGCAGTGAAAAAGCTAACACTTGACCCGTGCTAGCCACACGAGCCTCAGTGTTGCCATCCAAACTGTACAGTGGCCGTGGCACAATGGCTAATTAATGCATCGTGTTGGAAATCCACACAAAGTCGAACCTCAGTTATGGATGCTGTGTACACATCATGATTAATATTTATGTGGGTACATGAAATACCATGTACCCACATGAACAAAATTAAACTTCAAAACAAATTCAATTAAAAGCAAGAAGTGTAGTGACACGAACAAATCAAGTATGCAAAGATCCCAGAGAAAAGACTGTTGCTAAAAATATAATTAAATAATGAAAAGCCTGGCTCTATACACGCACTCTCTGGCTCAAATACACTGATGGCTCTATAAACAAGCTCACTAGCTCAGACGTACATAGGCTGGCTCTATTCGCACGTTGATATAACATATATATATATATATATATATATATATATATATATATATATACACTACTGGAGATTGATTCAGTATGAATTATAAGACCAATGCAGAGTTTCAAATATGGATATGATAATTTCAAAGAGAACGAAATTAATGCACAATTATCAAGGATTCTTTACTACACTAATTTATTCTTACATGACAAGTTTAGTAAGTCTTCTAACTTAAGTACTTTTAAGTAGCCAGGTTCTGCCGTGATTAAAATTACAGGTATCAGAGTGACGTATGTACAAATGAAATGTCGAGTATGCGGGCAACTTTAGTAATTTACTTGAACATTACCTGTTATAATTTCTCTTTTTTCCTTACTGTTCTCTTTTTGAGTACAAAAAAACACATGAACCTATGTAATTTGCAGTAATACCAATAATAGTTAGGCAAATGAGTACACGCAACTTGAGACATCAACATTTTTTTTTACGGCAACGTTTCCTCACTAGGGGATTTGTCAAGCCAGTACATACATTATGTGGATTTACTGTGTTCATGTAATGTATGTACTGCCTTGACAATGCCCCCCTTTTGAGCGAAACGTTGCCTTAATGTCTCAAGAGTTGCATACGTGTCCATTTGTCTAACATATAATTATAAAAAAGCCAGTTTCAAATGTATTCATGTATGATCTTTTTAGCAGCATTAGGGTTCAACCTATGGCTAGGCCTTTGGATATCCATATGCTGTCTTGCTACCTTCCACATGTGGGCTACGGGTTACACACAAAAAGCTAAAGTCGCTTACGAGGAAAAAAAAAACATGGCGGATGCTTGTCTTGCGTATTTCAGGATATGATGCGCCACGAGAAATATGTTGATATCAAGGGCAGAGGTATGTTGATACCAGAGACCTGAAGTATGCGGCTTGAGAACCCGGGTATACGAACGCACAGACAGTACCAACAAGAAAGAACTGTGTGCTCAGTGACGATATGCAAGAATGCCTTGCTTCACCAAACAGACACTCTTGGTGTAACCAATCCTAAGTAAATTTCCAAAGCGCAGACAACCACTAAAAAAAATAAAAAGTTGAGAATGCTATAGTATTTATTAGTGTCACTTGCCACGTCACTGTTCGGATGAATAAGATGTGTGCAACACTTGGATATCTATATTGTGGGGACGTTTCGCCAACCAGTAGCTTCAATACAGAGAATAATTACGAGATACGGTGAAATACGTGAAAGAAGCTATCTGTCATCTATTACTTGTTTTTGTAAACCATTTATATAATAACGTCACTACTCAAGTTTTGTGACGTCACTAATGTTGGCTACTTTTGTATACTCACGCCTCGTGGCATCACTACTGTGGCCTTCTGACGTCACCGTTATCTCCTGGTAAATTCCAAAGACATATTCTAAACTTAAATCTCAAGAAATTATGCATCCTTAACATGAAGCGTCACCACATTATAATACAAGTACACACTTGTATCTCGTACACCCCCCTCCCCACCTCCTTAACCCCTACTACAACCCCTCTTCCTCAACCACCATGCTAATTCTCACCCCGCCACTCTTACCCCCTTCCTTCCTCACCACTTCCTTGTTCACCGTCTCACTCCAACAATAATCACCATTATCATCCCCGCTCTAACCTCCATTCTCATCAACATTTCCACTCCAGACACACGTGCAATACTTGGGTATCTTTATTGAAATAAAGATATCCAAGTGTACATGTAGCCTATTCATCAATTTGTAGATATTGTAATCGTTGATTCCCAGCTCTAACCCCCATTTTCACCATTTCCACTATCCCCTATCCTCACCACCCCACCATAAACCACCACTGCCATGCAGCAATAAAACCTGTTTGACCTCTCCATAAAGATAAAGCTTGCACAAAATTAAGCCACCATCCACACCAACCTTCAAGGCACGTCCAGAGAAAACATAAAACTACCACACTAGAAATGCCCTAGAACTAAAAGCACATCAGCTTGACATAAAAATACGATATAAAAACAGACATTTCTGAAATGGACCCAGAACAAGACACGGGAGACTAGGCATAAAAATATGAAGTCAGACATTCTCCAGCAAATAAACATGTTTTTTTAAGATAGAACGACTGCACGTAAGCACAAAAACAATGCCATTGCACAATCAATGTAGTTTCAAATAAAATGACAACAGCGGGAATATAAACAATGGAACCCGTCCCCCACGTCAGTTGGGTTTTAACTGCTTTACTTGAATAAATAAATAACAAGAATAAATACATTTTTTCGAGTGTATATATATCAAAGAGGCAAAACGTCGAGCAATAAATCGTACCTAGCAGTTGGTGTGAAGAGCTTTAAGCACATCGACACACTAGGCTGATAACGTCATGCCTCATGATAACTGCATCTTAAAAGTTTGACGTCAAGACTTGTGGCTGAACATACACTCCTCAACCCATACCAACAGCTACGGAAAAACAAGAATTTACTTTAATCGCTATTTCAGAAATTAAATTGTTCTTGACCGGTGATGTGTATGTTCAAAATAAATGGCGCCTATTGTAACCGATACAGTTAAAACCGAGAATTAAGACGTCAGGTTATAAACATATTGAAGACTTTTTTAGTATACAAACAAAACGTTTACAATTTGCAATTTCCTTAGGGATTTACACATCAGTTTACCTTCATTCATAGGTTCAATGAAACATTTATTCTCGAAACTACTCAAACATTTGCACGACATTTTCTCCATATACTTAAGAATAAAAGTAGTTATTTTGTTAAAGGCCTATTGACTGCAACTTGCTAAAAAAAAAGGCACCTTTGCAAAAAACTTTTACTGGGGCAATGTTTCCAACATAAAATACTTCTCAAAATGCTCAAATTTCTTATGGGGACGTGAGTGAATCTGGGATCAGCAGTGAACAATCAGCGAGGGGCATCGGATACCCGCTCTCATACTACGAATGATACTCGTGTTGGTCTGAACTTTTGGTGTGGATAAGTCACTGCATTGCCAGACGTGTCGAGGCCTTCTTTTTAATTTGCTTAATATGTGATTAAATATGCAAAACAACCACGGGGGAGTTGCTTTGCATTTTGGATCGCTTGTTTCGCAATTACTGCATAGTTGTTAAGTATATTTATTTTTTCATGTAACCAACCGCAACTTAACCTGAAATAAAGAAAATGACATCTTGAAAGTTCAGAGAGTACGTTAAAACAAATGACTGGGAATCGCGTAAGAAAATTAATGTAAAATGATACATTAATGTGAGGAGGTTAGGTTAGGTCAGGACAAGTGTTCCCTGACGCGGGTCTTAAGTCATATGATGACCCGCCGCTGGAGCTTTTGGTCATCTGACCGAGGCCTTCCGCTGGTTTACAGGTGCACTCATACTTCATTTATGAGTGTTTGATCAACCAGGCTGTTGCTAGCGGCCCACAGGCCTACGTAGCCATTACAATCTGTCTGATATGGCACTTTTAGCAGGTAGTAGTCCAGTTTAATCTGAACGCTCCTATCGATCTTTTCTGTTTGTGAGGCTTATCACAAACAAAGGTGGTGGTTCCAGATTTAATTTTGTCGCCAAAGCGTCTAATTTATTGTGCACGGTAGTGCATAAGCATATGGATATACATAAGGCCTATTAACAAAGCCCCAAAAGAGTTAAGTTACGGTGTTCTAGGAAGTGACAATAAGGCTGACCACATACTTTTCATTTAGTTCGATCATCTGTGCGTCTGGCAAACAATTTAGAAGTATTTGTAACCAACCCTAAGCCTGGCTACTATATCAATCAGTCTGTGAACAATGCACGTTGCTCTGTAGGCACGCTTATCTACGTTCATATTATAAAGTGATATTTACTCAGGCTTCTAACTCATTTCTGACATTCACTTTCATTATTTACGTCTCTCTTAATATTATTCCTAATGCTAGACACAGATATACGTAAGTTATATTCTACATTATGTTTCAGGGCACTTTCAGTGAGTGATTTTTGAGTATCTATACCTGGCTTTTCCAATGAGCATGTTGTTTGAATATTTAAGTCGGGTGTCCTCAAAAATTGAAGGAATCAGTAATAATCAGTCAAGCTCAGTGTCATAAGTTGATTTTTATGCTATTAGGATGGAAATCATTTCATTTTGCAGTGTACTGTAGATGCCCAGTTTTAATTATTATGACTAACTAACGATAAGCATTGTTTTTGTTATTAGAGAAGCAAGGTCTTAATTTCTTAGTGGTATGATGTTAATTTCTTAGCGGTTGCTAATTCTACTGTTACCATAAAACAGATGGTAGACAATAATTCCACCGAGGGGTGTACACAACACTTGGTTTCGAAGGTTGAAGCCTTGGAAGCCTAGTGTTGTGTATACCTAGCTTGTTATACTTGTCACCAGTGGTTGCAAAAAAAAAAAAAGTCACAACTAGTTGTAAAGTCAACAGTTTTTTTATGTATTATATCAATTTACATAATTACTTACACAAAATTCAGTCGTTAGTGACACTTTTTCACAGCCTTCACACATGAAAGTGTTGGCGAGTTTTATATTACTTAACATTCACATTCTACGAGGATCCAGTGATAAAGCGCACATTCTTCAGATTAGAAACTGTAGCGTTTATTACAATAATGGCATGGACTATTGTTTAACTGCCAAACAAACACTGGATATCTAGGAACCTTTTCTCGTTTAAATACAATAATAATATTATATCCAAAACTTTCTAAATTCCAGGGTGGACCTTCGACCCTCCCATTATTACGTTTCCACCAACCTTACAACCCCCACCAGCTGGCACACGAGCAGGTAGTAACACAAGGTATATAATTACCGTGTCTGTAGTAGACCATTACTGGGAGGGTAGGGAGAGAGGAAGGGGTGGGTAGAGAGAATGGGGGGCGAGGGGTGGAAGTGTACATAATGGAAGAGGAAATACCAGAGCGGCAGCCAAGCTGGCGTGCACACTTGTTGGTGTAACACGTGGCGGGGCCCTAGACAAGTGAGGCAAGTCAAAATCACGTTCACAGAAAGTGACATCCGTAATTTGTACCAGCAATACTTGCCTACGACATACTTCCCACAAAACGTTCCACGGAAACAAACGTTACACAAAACCTGCGGTAAAAAAAAATAATTGTGAGAGAGGAATAGTTCCCACGGTAGCTGTGGCAAGGCCAGCTACCAACACCTCTCCCATTTCTATCCATTATTCTATCACGCAGGAACAGTCACATAGCTTCGGCGCATCCAAATCGAACAGACTCATCAATGTTACTACTGCCCAGTTTCCATGTGGTTTAGGTTGTAGATTTGATTTTGAAAGAAGGAAGCAGGTTCAGCTTTTTAAAATTATCTTTATACCTGCAATATTTGTTGTATCTGTTGGTAATACGTAGAAGAGTCTTGAGCCACGGATGTATACAGTTATCTAATTGTACTCATGGACTTTCTCCTTTCCCCCCTGTTCTTCACTGGGTTTATTTGATACTGCCCATATTTTCCACTCCAATAAATTGTTGCAGCAGTGTGTAGGTTAGAGACCATGATCTCGAGTATCTTCCTTATTTACATTACCAGGTATCTTTTTCATTACAGAAAGAACAATCCAAGTGCATAGAGGGGTTCTCAAAAGTTTAGATATTTTAGTCTGTGCGGGTAGTATACTACGACTACTTATTTTCCAGCTCTATCTCTCCTGCCTTAATTAAAGGCGCCGTGAGCAGAAAATAATACTCAAGTCGTGAGAGCACCAGTGATTTGAAAAGTATCATCTTTGGCGCATCTTCTCTTGTTTTGAAAGCTCTCATAATGTACTGTCATTTGCCTGGCCTTTGCTTCTTTTGCCTTTTTGCGTTCTCCAAATGTCAGTTCATCTGACAATTTTGTTCATTAAGTTCCCTCTCTGCTAACCTGATATTTCCGCAGAGGGAACATCATAGGAAATGAACGCAGCAAAGACGTTAAGGGTAGTGAACAGAGGACGAACATTATGGGAATTAACAAAGCAACAACATTAAGGAAAGTAAACACAACAGCAGCACCAAGGGAGTTGAAAACACAGCAGAAGCAGAAAGGGTAGAAGTGGCTCGTAGCCTACTTGTAGCACCTTCGGCTAACAACCTATGGGCCTGGGTTCGATCTTGGGGAGGGGGAAGTTGCTCATGATTCTTTACACCTGTTCACCTGAAAGTAAATGGGTACCCGAGTGTTAGTCGACTGTTGTGGGTGGCATCCTGAAAAAAGCAGGGTGCTAGAATATCTCTGATAGGGCTGAGCTTGCAAATGAGCCGAGGTAGAATAAATTCACGGGGAGAGTTATTAAAGAAAACTGGGTACTCCAGCAGTTTGCAGCTAGACTACTCAATGCAAAAATGCACGCACGACAATTCACGTGAAACTAGCTAACCTAATAGAAGGACAGGTTGCCATGTGATACTGCAATTACAAAGTGGGAACAAATGTTGGCCCTGTCGTATTCCGCCACAATTTTATTTTACATAAGTTACAAAATTTGTCAGGGTGATATGGATACAGTATCGTAAAGTAGATAGTAAAATAGGGAGCGAAAGGAAGAGGGGGTAGGGGAAGTACATAGCTATGATAATCCTCAGAGTCCAGTCCTGGTGAACCCATTCAGCGAGCCTGTGTCTAAATCACGCCCACTGCTGACAGATAAACACATAAGCCAAGCCGTCCCCCCGATGTTCGTTTTTTTTTTTTTTTTGCAGACACCGCTCTCACCACCACACACTTCTCAAGAGTGGAGTTATTATCAAGAGAAAAAAAATATAGCCTCTCGAGATTTCCTCTGCGGTCCATGTTCGAGACTTTTCCAAACACACAACACGCTCATTGAAGGCCATCCAAAACCCTTTTTTTTTTTTTTCTACCAGGGGTAACGTCCTCAGCTGTTTTTCCTAAACTTGAATGATGTCACTGCTTGTTACAGCGTATCTCTTCCTCTTCCTAACCCGATAGGCAGTTCCAATTACTAAAGCACGCATTAGTTCAGGAATCAGTAAAATAAGTGAATATAGCCAGGAGCTACGTGACTCAACCTCTCGAAAATTAACTCACACACTCACCACTCTCACTCACACTCTCTCTCTCTCTCTCTCTCTCTCTCTCTCTCTCTCGTGACCTTGAGGAGCATGTTACTCCGTCTAAATATCAGCTAATCTCACGCTAGTGGCCAACTTTCCTCGCCCAGGGACACACGACGTATTTACTAAACTCATTCACCGGCTCCGTAGTCACTACACTATCACAGAGATGGCACTCTTCTATTTGAGTTGGATGTCACTGAACAAGCTGGGTTTTGACGAGGCTACAGCTATTGATACATAAGCTAGCTTAAACTGAATTACAAACTCAGAGACTCGAACTCTAAATTTGCTTCCAGACTTGTCAACTACATCACTGGTATTGCTGAACATTACTACTGTTTATTTGTACATCGTAACCTGTCATAATAATATTACATGGTAACCCGCTGTCCTATCTATACACTAACCTGTCATCCTATTCATATCTTTCAACTTGGACATTTTATTTATACACTGAAACCTACCGTCCTATCAACACGTATTTTTGACACCAGCGGAAGCGTAGTTACTTCGGTCTAACAGTTTGCCACCGGACTAATTCCATAGCTCAGGGATGTGTACTATGGGCAGACGTACAATACACCCAGATTAATATTACAATAATAGAATAGACAGGGCGAACACAGACAGACTGAAATGAAAGGGACAGCAAAACAGGATAGATTAAAGCTAAAAATAGCGAGGAGTCGCATGGACGCGAGTGCCTTTACAATCATGGGTAGCGGAAGTGAATATGAAAGTGATGGAGGCAAACTCCATACACAGTTTTAAATCTAACTGGGCTCAAGCGACCATAAACTAGAAATGCCGATCGAATTTGTGGGGGCACTAAAGGCAGAAGGCAAGACTCAACTACCGGAAACACAATCGGGAGTAAAAAGATGGCCTTCCCTCTGGTGGCCAGGGGTGTCTGCATGGTAACTAGTGTACACAACGTTCTGCAATGATGAACCACAAAAGCAAAACTAGCGTCCTTCACATAACAGACATTAATAATAAAGGATCGATCACATCATGACTATCAACACAGAGGTATCACGGATACTATCATAACGTCACGGTATAATAATCTATATAACTCGTCAAACAGGCGAGTTATGCCTAAAAAACAAGGGTCATTTCTGCCAAATAAGCCAAGTGAAAAAAAATATGCAATCTGCGAAAATCAACCTGAACACACACACACACATATATATATATATATATATATATATATATATATATATATATATATATATATATATATATATATATATATATATATATATAATTGATTTTAAGTAATATTAGATAAATTAAAACTGGCCCATGATATACGTATTTAGTAGAATTTAGCTAAAAACAAATTACGTTGGGTCAGAGTAGGTTAGGCGAGGTTTCTAAGTTAGGTTTGATCAAATTTTTTTTTACATCATTGTCAATGGAAAAAGTCTATTAATCAGCAAAAAAAAATTCTTTGGTTCAACTTCAATATAAATCAAATTAATCTCTGTGGTGTTACAAACTTCATGTGCACGACTAAAATAAGTTTATCATGGTATTGACTTTTACTGGTGCAGTACGTATTTGTTAAGTTGCTTCCAATTAAGATATACTTGCTCTAATGTGTTCACCCCGTGGCACACCTCTTACACTTGTTCACATGAAATTTCAGTAGTCGTTTTACTACTATGTTGGTGCTGATGCTCCTAAAGCTGCCGCTGTTAGTACTGTTGCTGTTGTTGATGTTGCTGTAGCCGTCCTCCATCACACCCTTCAACAATTCTGGCCACTTGAGCTTAACTAAGGTTGACAGAGTGGTGAGGGCGGCAGAGGCGGGGTAGTGGGGCGCGAGGGAAGGGCTCGTGGGTGTACCCGAGTCTGGTACACACCAGAGGATGGACTGGGTATAGTCACATCATTTATTCACACAACTCTGCCGTTTCCAACCAAACGTTCGTGTCACAGCAGTGTGTGCTTACCCAGAGAAACGACAGTAGCCACAGTTTTCAAGAGAGAACTGGATCACTGCCTACTGCAGTTACATCTATGTAGGTCTGTTGGCCGCTAGCAGCAACAGCCTGGTTTTAGCAAGTAGTCAACAAAAGTCTGATATCAAGCTGTTCTTTAAGGGAAGAGCTCTCGAAACTGATCACAGGTGTGTGCGATATATATGTGTATGTGTGTATGTATGTGTGTGTGTGTGTGTGTACTCACCTAGTTGTGGTTGCAGGGGTCGATTCACAGCTCCTGGCCCCGCCTCTTCACTGGCCGCTACCGGGTCACTCTCCCTGCTCCATGAGCTTTATCATACCTCTTCTTAAAGCTATGTATGGAACCTGCCTCCATTGTGTGTGTGTGGCCTCATGGTGAGCGAAAATTTACGACGCTCTAACCCACTGGACCATCAAATCCTACTATAATTATACGACTAGCCGGAGGATCGAACCCGTGTTGTTTTAACCCGCCTTGCATCATTGTAGAAATTAGCTCCAAACCTGATTGCATACTTTACATTTAAATTTGAGCAGTGTCTGTATGCCCAAAGTTCACGGGAAAAACGCTAAACCCGTATTTGTTATGCCTTATTAGTTATGGAGAACCGCTAAACCCGAATTGGTCACAGCTCCTGAGAAACGAGTCAATCAGATTTGATATGAGGAAGGGGAAGCTAGTTCCAATTCTTCGGATGAAAAGTCCTTAACCAATATCATGGTACCTTTCCTGAAGGGCAAACAAACTTACTTAAGTGTAACCAAACGGGTCTGGCCAAAAAAGATACGCAAGAAAACACTAGGATATATTTATTTAAAAACAGTTTCGATCTGGGGATCTTGAGGTGATCAAGTTTCTAGGACTGAAGCGATTTTTAACATATCTTAGTATTTGTCTCGCCTGTCTTTTACAACACCTGTCGATAACCCATCAACAAGGTTTACACCATACGTCTGGCAGGTATACATCAATATGTTTATATTGCAGGCTGCTGCGTCGACGTGATCTCCATGTCATGACAACGTGATAGTTCATAGATGCCTCGACCTGGCCTTCTCCTTTCTGCTGCCATTTACGTTGGATTATTCTTCAAGGCAAATCACCTGATTTTTTTTTGTCATACGATGACCGACACTGGCAGGGCTGTGGCAAAACGGCGTTAAGCTTAGGAACATGAGAAAATAGGGTAGCCTATAGCCCTATGACGGTCCATCGCAGCAGCAACCGCTGGTTAACAGGTGCTGAAATCAGGAGTCTGAATGTTGCCACTGCAAATCATAATCTACATTACAGGACTCCGACATATGCCTATCCTAGTGTCAGTTATGAGCTACTAACGAGGCTGTCTTGACTGGTAAACCTGGTAGCGCTATTAGCCTATTTCCTGACACCTGGACGCAGTAATAACATGTACCTGGGTGTCAGTTGACCTGTGGCTGGCTGACATCCTGGAAAAACTGATATGCTAATGTCTGACACTGCTATGCAAAATGGGTTAGAAACCCAGTCCTGCTTGAAATATGTTCCAGGGAAAACACTTAAACACCTAAGGGCCAGTTCCATCTATTTTAGATCAAGAGCCCTTCACTGGCATGATAAGGTCACCCCCCACCATCCTGAAGTGTGTTGGAGGTACAGTACTGAAGTGTTTGGTATCTGCACAATGTGATGATGACAATATACACACTCCGCCATTTACAATTGTCAAGACTGAGAGCGCAAAGGAAGCAAGGAATGCAATTTTTGTCTTTACTTTAAGTAGGATCGTAATAAATCGTTATATTAAACAATTTTTATTTACAAGCTCTCGAGTAATTAACTGTACCAAATGTCAATTAATAATATCAATAAGATATATTTAAACAGAAACTACCTATATCATTAATGTACTTCATTACTTAATAGTATAGAAACATCAAATGATGTCATCTTTAATTTTTGAAGAGTTAGAGAGGAAAGCCAGCGGAAGGCCTGTCATATGACCAAAAGTTCCAGTGGTGGATAATCATATGAATACTAAGACCCGAGTCTGGATACATTTCTCCTATTTTGTGACGACTCTTACCTATCATAAAAGAAGGAAAATACTTCACTCAATACTCTATATACTGGCATCACTTCATTTGATATACCTTTGATGAGTTCCGCAAGTCTTTCTACTCCCGGAGCCCGGCCACTGGCCAGGCACCTCTAGACAACCGTAGAAAAATAGTGAAATATAGTTGTACAAATTCTTAAATGGGTTAGGCAGATTATATATTACATAAATTTTAGTAAGTGTAAAAGGACCACGACTTTTCAGCACCCTCCCTCCATACATTCGGGGGATTATCAACAAACCTCTGGCTATCTTCAAAGGGGAACTCAACAGGTTCCTTAAATCACTTCCTGATAAGCCGGCCTGTGGTGTATACGTTTGGCTCCAGGTGTCGGGCACTCGAATCCTGATCGATCAGGCCAGCAACCAGGGAGGCTGGTCTAGAACTGGACCGCGGGGGAGGTGATCTCCGGAAGCGACTACAGGTAAAGTTACCGTATTTTCCGGCATATAAGGCGCACGAGTATATAAGAAATATATGACGATGTTTGCAAGCAGATGTAACGTAACGTTAGTAAACAACTGCTAAAGCGTAACCTGACCTTGCGCATATAAGGCGCAGGATGATTTTCCAAGACTTTTTTTTTTTTTAAACGCAACTTATATGTGGGAAAATACAATAAGTTGCTGGCTAGCTTTGGTACAAAATAAAACAATAGACATGAAAAATTGTCATAACTATAAATCACCACTTTTTCTGTGAAGATGAAGGGTGGATGGGAAGAAAATGTTCCGAGATCACGTAGTTATTATTAACTTCAATGCTCCAAACACCATCAAACAAAAAATACACAGCGCAGATAATTACTTAGTTACATTACTTAATTGGCTATCTAAATCACTGATAATTATAATTAGTATCAATACTAAGGAAAATAAATTATTAATGAAATATCACTTCTCTTTCTTCGCCTTTCAAATATTTTATAAGTCCATTATTTCCCAACATAAATCAAAGAGAACTCCCACAAATCAGAGGGAGAACTCCACATATCAAGAAAGGCACTCTTAAAAACCAAAAGAAACTCCCACAAATAAGAAGGAAATCCCACAAATCACCACGCGTCCTTGAAGTCACACTATACTTAGCTAAACTTACTCCAAGCTGGAATAAAGGGCGCTCTGTCCTTCTCCCTGACCCACTTCTTTTACCCATCGCCCCCTCCCCTTCCTCCTCTCTCTCTCTCTCTCTCTCTCTCTCTCTCTCTCTCTCACCCCTTGTTACCGCTCCCTCCCATGCTACCTCTCCCTCCCATGATACATCTCCCTCCCATGCTACCTCTCCCTCCCATGCTACCTCTCCCTCCCATGCTACCTCTCCCTCCCATGCTACCTCTCCCTCCCATGCTACCTCTCCCTCCCATGCTACCTCTCCCTCCCATGCTACCCCTCCCTCCCATGCTACCTCTCCCTCCCATGCTACCTCTCCCTCCCATGCTACCTCTCCCTCCCATGCTACCTCCCCCAGACAGACCCCCCACACAAGACTCGATCCCAGCAAGCACAACTAAAACAACTAGTTAAGTTCAGAATCAACAGGAAACCAAGAGAGCCCAAAGCTGAGGCCCAAAGCCGAGGCTCGAATCTGAGGTTCAAAATCCGCATTCATTCAATCAGGTAACTACACATTTCCTAGAAGGATGCAAAATATCTAAAAAGAAAATGTTAGTAAGGAAATAGGAGAATGAACCAGAATGCCGAGTGAAGAACCCACAAATTCAGTGCTTGAACCCAAGCTGTTCCTTGATATACTTAAATGGCCTGCTATAGAAAATTTAATCCTGTTTACATAACACTGGAAACGATGTGGAAATAATGAGGATAACAGAGTTCAGCAAGGCTTCGAAGAGATTGGAGTTAGATGAAACTAGTGACTACTAGACTTCAATTCTGGTTAAGTACAAATGAATGAGAATATGGAAGAAAGAAAACCGGACACTGAAAGTAGCTTGGTGGGAGACACACTGGATGCAGTCTGTGAGGAGACACACTACATGTACCATACAAAGAGAAAGATCTTGAAGTAAGCATCACAGTGAGTATATCAATGGTATAAAAAAAACTGATCGATTTCCATTCATAGGTAGGTATAACGTGCACAGAATTATATTGGGTAAGGTCTTCTCAGCATCAGATTTGCTTTAAGGGGTTTGGCAAGTCCCGCTTCAAGAGAAAAACCAAGAGCTAATTAACAGCTTCCTTCACAACTAAGGGGTATTCGGATAATGAGGTTAGCCTATAATTTTTTCTAGGCTCATGGCAAACATGTCCAGAAGTATCACAGGAGATGGCATATTTGAATGATCTGACCGTCATGTCAAAAGACGTGCAGTTGCATCTTGAAATATTAGAAGTGGAACTGAGTACATTAGTTCAAGCTAATCCTAAAATAAACATATCAGGATGTTTGTGTCTGAAGTCAGAAATCAAATTCCTTGGTCACGCAGTCACTCCTAGAGGGATGACGACTGACCAAAATAACAGCTGTTCAGAGTTCCCCACCCCACAAAATGTTCATCTGTTGTAGACCCATTGACTCAGCTGCTTAAAATCTGCCAGTGCCTAGTCGGTGACACTTAGATGGAAGCAGTGGTAAAGATGACTTAAGTGGAGGTAACGGGTGGCATTAAGGAAATGACATCATGAAGTCACCACCACAGCCTGAAGAGACAAAAAAAAAACGCCACTGCACCTTGCAGAACAGGGCTGGGGGTTTCGATGAACAGGTAGATTTGTTTTGATAACTGGCAGCAATGGAACACACTGCAGACGCTGGTCGTGTCGACGGTAGTTTCTTTGGAAGATAGCTTGACTACATGTCAACTATTATGGCGCTGGAGGAAGATGTCTTGGCAATGATAAGTTCACAACTTCCGAGAATCCTGTGACGGACTTGGCATCGGACAAGACTGAATTCATGGTGTGGAAACAAAAAGCAATAGAGTTCTTACATATTCTTAAAAGATTTTCCCTCGATTCTTGGGTATCCAATGATCGGAAGTGTAGACGAATGACCTAAGTATGATTGTAGAGCTGCAAGTGTCATGATGAGTGAAGGTATATGTGGTAGACCTAGGGGCACTCACAAGATATCTGACTGGCGGTGTTATTGGCTATCCTCCTCTCAAGAATTATGACAGGCGAGTCCGCCAATTTGTCTGGGGGTTTCCAGGTGATATCTAGGCCAAGCAATGGGTTCTAGATGAGAAAGTTACAAGGCTTCCACGCTGGTCTCTTTGTTTCTTAAGGAAGGATGCAAGTCTATAGCAATGTCTCTCAACCCTAGGTCTAGTCCAACTGCTGGAAGCAGGACGCTCCAGGCCATCTGAATTTCTGCTCATTTACAGAAGAAATAGGGTAGTCTATGACGTCAATGTTGGTAAGGTTTGAAATGCCTCGACTGGGAAAGGCCATTAAATAAGAACCCTTACTGACACAATAACGCATAAGATCACATGATGTTTTCTACCAACACAATGGGTGGATGGTGAGCTGCTTAGATACCTAAATTCCGTCAGGCTCTCTTAAAATCAATGAGAATCAATGCAATTGAAAATGTAGATAGTAAATATTCCACAGCAGCACAAATCAGGTGAAAACAATAAAAAAAAAAGCAGATGGTAAACATGAACCATATAGGATATCTGTGAGAGCCAAATTCACCAGACTACAAGAAGTATTAAAGGTATTACTCACCTGAAATAGATTAGCTGTCAGTTCCTGCAGTTCGTTTTCAACCTCGTCCCTAATCTTAGATAACCGCTCCACTTCGTCCTCTTTGTGTTTTAGCTCGTCCTTTACCTTCTCCAGCTGCTCTTCGACGTCTTCAAGTCTCGAAGGCTGTGATCCATTGACCACCTCACACGACCCGTTTAAAGAGTGTCCGTTCATTTCAACCACTTTAGCTGGAGAATGTGTGGAAGAGGAGGAGGAGGACGAGGAAGAGTTGGATGTGGAAGAGGAGGCTGAGGAGGTGGAGGATGAGTGTGACCTGTTCGAGCTGCTCGATATAGACTTAGTGGGGGATGAGGCTGGAGTGACCGAGATTTTGGGGGTGTTATGGCCATTACTGACCCCAGTTTCCTGCAAGCGAAACTGCACTTCGCTGAGAGACAAGGCATCCGTCGACCCTTCCTCGCCGGAGCCATTCTGCGACTGATCGGCCTTCGCCAGATAACCCGCACCCTTTTGAAGTGCCTCAGCGTAAGCCTCCAAGTCCAAATTAGCTGCGTCGAGGAGTAGACGAGCACTAGGCGCATCTAGAAGAAGCCTCGGTGAGTATGGCGCTACGATGTGCCCATCGGAGGTGAGCCCCCTGGAGGCCATGACGTGGCACTTTAGTGCCGTCACCTTGGCCCTTACGTCCTGCCGCCAGCCGTCCACTTCAGAGACTTCGGTGTGGTCTTCCTGGGACGGCCGCGACGCCCCCAGCCCCGTGGACGCGGACACCGCCACGCTCATCACTATCACTCCGCCACTACAACCATCTGAAACAACACACTGTCGTTAGTACCCTACGTCTATATTAACTCCATAATACATTACCAAGAGCGCTGAGTGACCTACTTGGTCAAAACGCTCTTCAAATATCAAAACTGCCTTTCTTCCATAATACACCTCACAAGTGGGTTTAAAAATCCATATCCATGTGGTTTAAAACCCACATATCCATGTGGGTTTTTACATCCCTTAAATATCATGAAGCACACATACAAATATGACATTAATATCTGTACAAAATATTTTTTTCGGGTACAACGTACAAGGTATTTTTTTCCAAAGAATTATAAATACCCTTCCCTTCCTGGATCAAACTTGATTACCCCCATTCCCAAGCGCTCTATGACCAAGTTTAGCGATTCCCCATAAATGTATGTAATAATCTTCTAATACAATACGCTGCAACTTCACACTGCATAACAACGCCCAAGCTTATTTCAAGTAACAATAAAAGATTAGGAGAAGCAAACCAGAACACTGATTACAAGCCGTTCTCTTCTGGTCATAACGTTGCTACGCACACTGCTTAACTCGCCTCATATACCACTTAATTTCAAGGCAGCAGAAGAAATACGCTTCAGGATTCTACTCCTCGCAGACTATTACTATTACATTTATGGAGGTTCACTAAACCCGCAGGGATCATACAGGGAAGTTAGATTAAATTCCTTGGATGAAAAATCCTCACAGGCATCAGAGCCTTGCAAGGTGGCTTGCTGAAGAACTATTATAGAGAGAAGGATGACGAAGCTGATCCCAAGTTCCAGAAACCTTATCCTACTAAAATAAGTTAAAGGCACTGAATTTGTATAAATGGAAATAGGAATAAAGGGCCAGGGCTCGCAGCAACTGATTCAAGTTGAAAAAATTAAATTTAGAAAAGATATTGGGGAAGTATCATCAACAGAGCTAAGGTAGAGTCATGGGGGGGGGACTTTGGTCAGCTTTAAATATAGGTTGGACTGGTATATGAGTGGGTGAGAGTTGGACATGCACAGCATAGGCCAATAGGCCTATAAGGTTGTTTATATAAATGTAGCTAAATATTTTTTTTAGCTTTTTACGCCGTTCAGTTTACTTATAATACTATTTTCCGGTGCTCACCATAACCTCACTCTCAGATAACTACCACACGTGTTTTGTTCGTCAGGGAAGGTGGTGACTGTTGACGAGTCAACCGCTGTGTATTAGCTAAGGTTCCACCCCTTGGAAAAAATTCAATGGTTCACATATAGTGTCCTATTTCTACACATTTCTCGGAGTATATGTGATTATTAATACTACAATTTTCATTTGTGCATTTATGTATTCGTTGGTTTATATTTGTGTTAGAGCAATGTTATGCTTAATTTTTAGCACTAAACCCGTGGGGTTATTAGGAGTAAAAGAGTGGAAGACGCAGAGACAGTGGTAATTCGAGACAGACACCAACCTGACTGATCAGAAGCCCAATGGAAATTAAGCCTCCATCACGCCTTGCTCTTAATAGCCCATATATATGGGTTTAGCGCCTCAGGAATACAATAATTTCTCTCCTAACACTACAATAAAGACGAGTAACTTTCTGATCCTTACTGATCCTTTGTTTTAATGTGGGGTGACAACCCCTACGCCATCACATCTTGGAATGTGATGCTTAATTTCTTCACAGCGTGGACCAATAAGCCAGTCTCAAGATAAATTCCCTGAAAACACCACCAGGAACACGGAAGCCCCCCAAAAAAAAAAAATTAAATAAAAGAATACATTAAAGAAAATTCACATTAAACAGAGCTCCAGTTATCTATGACCCTTGTGGGTTTAGCGCTTAGTTCTGATAGTAATAATAATATTAATAGTACAGTTATCTATAGATGAAAATGTCTTATCATGCAGCGCTTTGTACAGCGAGTGCAAAGTGAAACCCTGAGTTTTATCTAAGCTTATATTTGTTTATTTATTTATTTATATAAAAGATGCCATGAAAACCTCGGTTTTCGTATGCCCTAGTATGTAAAACTACAGTTATTCTCTATAAAATGTATTTTTTGTTAATATTTCCCATAGAAATAATGTAAATCCAATTAATCCGTTCCAGACACCCAAAAAATATTAACAAAAAATATATTTTATAGAGAATAACTATAGTTTTACATACAAACTAAGGCATACGAAACCGAGGTTCTAATACTGAAACATTAGAAATGATTAAAACAGTGGTGAAAACAATGTAATTAATATTGGAAAAGCATAATTCCACGCTCATCAAATATCAGTGACGACTTTGCAGTGGTAATCCAGTACCGTATTAATAAATGACACCCTCACGATGACTTGGTAAATTCCAATCTGGTTACTTGAAAAACCTTACGAGGAAACTGCAGACGCTTCTCTGAAGGACTAGGTCAACACGCAAAAATTTTACTTAGTCTGTTAGCTTTAAAACCTATTGACTGCATGAGGGTCATAAGGGTACACTAACAGTATTTTAATGCTTAAAAATAACTGTATACACCATGTGTCAGATAAATTTACAACATTTACCTTCTTGTTCTGTTAATGTGTGCATTTGGTCAACGTGGAAAAATATATAGTATTTAAAGCTAATTACATAAACAAAAACAAAATACTGTTAGCGCCATATCTCGCACTTATTCCATTTTTAAACCATGGTTATGATTTATATTTGATTGTTAACAAAAGAATAAGCACACCCTAAAAAAATAACTAACATATGGTTTGAATGACAGGAGAAATATCAGTTGAAGCAGCCAGTGCTGCAGCCAACGGGATTGCAACACAGGAGAGCACCTGCCACCAACCATTACATTTCTTTTTAGCGTTAAACCCGTTTAAGTCATACAGCTCTGAATTGGCTCCAGTGTTTACAGCCTACCTGTCCTCCAAACAGGGAGTGCGTTAGTGGCCCATCTACGTAACTGTTGAGAACAGAGATACTACTGTCTTACATGAGTGAACTGAAAACCTAATACATAATTTGCATTCTGACAGGATCGCTTATTTCTTTCTATCGTTAAAATGTATGATAACATTTTCATTAGAGTAATTTAGGAGTAGTGAGTTAATTAAAATAAATCCAAAATTAGAACTCAAGACATGGTCTCTCACCACCTGCTGTGGTGGCAATGCATTCCATGTCATCGTAAAATCATCATAAATAAATGCAAATAAGCCACATGAACTCTTAGGTAAAGTAAAGTGAACGTGAACTTGATTGTGTCTAAGCGATGACTTGCCCTCAACGGTACACAGCCTAGTACAAACCTGTTTTGTTTCACGGACATCCACCTCCATCCAGTACACCAGTTGCGAATCAAGCACCCACGATTCACTGAGTAAAAATAATAATAACGGCAACTGTTATATATGTTCTAGGAAGGAATGATCATTATACAAGGCTTTGCTTAATTAAGACGCAACAACAGCCTCAACGTCAACAAACGGCAGACCACCTATAGTAAAAATAGACTACTTACCCCCCAGCCAACAAACATCCCTCCCAGTCAACCCCCTCCCACACCAAGCCAACACCCAACCCACCCTCAGCCAACATCCCCTTCGTTAATACCAACCATTCTGCACTCATTACACTTATCATCCTGCTCATGCAAACGAGTTTAATTTCTCATTTTCCTCCCTGAGAATTAGAACCCTCCTTTACAACTCTTAATTCTGCTTTAAAATTCTAACACTCATCAAAGCTTGCTGAGCATCCATGTTAGCGAACACAATGCTGGAAATATTCTGAGAAAGCCACACACATTATCAGTGAATGTCAAAAAAAAAAAAAAAAAAAAAACTTGCTCAAGGACAACTTCCTTCAACTGCAAATATAAACCAACCTCCCCAAATGTAAACCAGCCCTGTAAATATAAACCAACCAAAGGGTAATTCAATGTCTGATATATCAAGGAACTTTTACCCAATCACAACATACATATTGAAGCCATAACACAAAGTTATAAGAAAAGGCTTGTTATGGTAATCTCAAAGAACAACGCATTCATTGGTAGCTATTAATGGTATACCTTGAACAACGTATTCAACATTCTCCTATAGCTCAGTAAGTGCGCATTCATTCTGGAGAAAGAGGTGATTAACATCGTACTTGTGGCCATATCTATATGTATTTAAACCATCTCTTTTTTAGATTGGTATGGATTTAACCAGTTATACGCCGGGGTTTTCACCCCAAAATCATAAATAGTTTCTAAATTATAAGCAAGACTTAATGTTGAATTGATAAAGTCCAACACAAAGAAAGGCTTGAAATAATTATCCCATTATTAGTCTTGCCCCGTTTATTATGATTATTTTTATATGATCGTGAATTTAATTAGCATATGTGAAGAAATACATATTGCAACACAATACTCTTGAAATATGATATTAGTGTCCATGTACCACAGTATGGAGAAGTAGTAATAGGAACACCACGTTATCAAGGTGACCTTCAGTAATTGTTGAATATTAATACCTGATGTTACATAAGCATAGCTATGCTGGTGGAGTCCCGTTTTCTGTATTTATCACATAATTGAACTAATTAGTTACCGTAATTTACAATCACGGAGAGAAAGACTGCTGCAATGATTCTGTCGAAAATATGCTTTTAATTAATAAAAAAATCCATGAGTAATTTATGAGAATCGAAGTTAATTAAAAAAAAATCCCAATTTACTATTGTTTCACAAAACGTGGAGAAATTTTTAGACAACGTTTCGGTCCTTCCTGAATAATGACTTGATAATGGTCCAGGACAAATTGAAACCTTCTTCTCTAAACTGCGAATTAATAGAGTATCGTTACAGCCCCGCTACTATGACTTATTATTCAGTATTTCCCAACACTTATAAATATCCCCAAATCGTTCCAAAAATATTGCATAACCCTAATCGCTTCTTATCGTCCCTAAAATATTACATAACCTTAATCGCTACTTCACCAAAACCACTCCAAATTTCCCCATGACTATTATCTAGTTATTGTTTACAGCGCTTAGTCAGGCGACCTGCTTTAATAGCTAATATAGATTACGTAGAGATAACTAACTCACCACACGGTAGATACTAAACATATTTCGTAAACTGATAAGTGTTTATTTATAACCAAATACACATGATAACTGAATATACAAGATTGAGGGGACTGTGCTGTCGAAAAATGAGGAGTGAAATATTCAGTTGTGTAAAGAATGCTGAATACTGCTGTGTCCTTGTGTATAACATTTGTACATAAATTAGTTACAAGTGTACAAAAATATATTTATAAATGTGCATTATAAATACACATATACATATAGTTTATATAACACTCTTGGTTATACTATATTTACGCGATGACCCCTCTTCATTATGGTAATATAAACACCTCAGAATATAAGTAATATTCCTTATGAAAGTTATACAAATAAGTATATAATCAACCGGATTGCGATGGTTATGCGAGCCTTCGGGCCGCTAGCACAAACAGCCTGGTTGACCCCGCGGTCAACAAGGAAACCCAGCCCGAGGTTCAGGCGCGCTGAGGGAACGAACCCTCGAAACCGGTCACAGGTAAAGCATATGTCACAGATAAAAATCACATGATACTTAAAATGTACACTTTGAATTAAAAATCAGCGAGACATCACTAGGCTTTCAATTAATGCTGAGTAAAGGAGAAACACGAAGAACAGACCTTTATTGTTATAGTGTCACGTTCACGACACACAAGCTTCAGTTAGTCTTCGTGAGATGTAGGGAGGATATCTCACCAGGTCTAGCGCAGTGACTAATATTAAATCTTGCAAATCTGCAAAGGTAACCAGAAATTAGGTGACCAGAAATTAGTCAAAGTCCGTGCGGCCTGGTCTCCAGACCAGGCATGGCTGATTAGGAGCTCATCAAGTATCCTCTTGAAGACAGGGTGTTGAAAATTCTTCGTCATTTTACGATTATAGTTATATATCTTAGTATACTCATGGCACCCGTTTTTTACTGTAGTATTTTGTACCCCTTCCATGCCTCTTGCTTTCAAGGTTAGGTTAGGTAAGGTTTGTCTGGAAACAGGACAAGTGTTAGTGTGATGATGACCCGCCGATGGAGCTTTTGGTCATCTGACAAAGGCCTTCCGCTGGCTTAACGGTCCACCCCTTTAAAAATTATGGTCATAGTTACAACCATTTAGTATCTCTTGCTTTCAAGGGGAGTGATTTCTATGTGCAGGTTTGTTATGCTTAAAGTTTGACAAATTATTAAAGGAACAATTTCAGAGCTCGTCACCATCGAGCACCTTCTCTTGCCTGAACCACCGTAACTCTCCTGTTGTTCACAATAGCCAGCCCTGCCCTCCGTCTTTTGTTCCATCAACCAGACGGCGTTCATCACAACCTACGTCTGTAGGTCTGTTTACCCATTACCGGTTCTGGCGACTTCGTATCCTCCACATGACGTCCTCTGAGGTGTGCCATCGTCAGCTAATTCTCACAGACCTCCGGTAATCCGTTCAATTTACCTCTCCTCCTACGGTGCCACTCTTGCCACAGCCACACCTAGGCTAGAATTTCCTGTCGCCACTTCTGCTGTACCATCATTACCTGCATTCAAAGTCGTGTACGTTTCATCGATTCTCTGGTACAATTAAAGTGAAATAGGAATACCGTCACCTCGCAACAAAATAATACAATAATGGCGTCACTGGACGGAAGAAACACACTAGTTTTCGCACTACAAATAAACGGCTCAGACTACACTAGAGTTATTAAGGCCTCGGTATCTACTCACTAACCAACATGTATATTTTAATCCCGAAAATAAAAATATATATAATAAACTTTATATATGTCGTGCCGATTAGGTAAAACTTGCGATTTTGGCTTAAATAGCAACGCTCATCTTGCCAAATAAGACAAGTGAAAATTTGTGTATGCAATAATTTCGCCAAAATCATTCTGAACATAACGAAAAAAATATATTTCATTGTGTTTGTTTATTATTAAATTAATATTAACGTATCTAAAATATATTTAGTTGGGTTAGGCTAAATTAAATTGCGCTTGTTATAATAAGGTTAGGTAGGTTTTCAAAGTTTCTCTTGATACAAAATTATAAATTTTACATTAACATAAATGAAAAAAATATATCTTTAAACGTATAAGAGAAAATTTTAGAAAGGACTTAATTTTAAATGAGTTCTTGCTAATTGACCAGTTTTACCTAATCGGCACGACATATACACCAAGAACATATAAATCTGCTCAGTCTTGATCGACCGTCAGTATACGTAAGCTTATCTGTGACCTAGAAACATCACTAGCCACCGGCAACGAAGGCGTCTAATACCTAACCAACCAGCTTATCTAGCAATGTAAATTAAAAGAATATATTACTATTGTACCATCCTCTTAGTCTGACATTCCAAAGAGTGCATGAAAAGCGTTACTCTTACCGAAGAGATATATAACAGCTATAGGTCTAAGTAAGGGCAACCTAAATAACTTATAAAGACAAGATGCCATATTGCTGCTTCTGAATATTGTCTTCATACCCATACCTACCGCCATAACGTCCCTACATCCAACCCGAATGCCTGCAATGAGTGGTGTTCAAATCCTCGACATACACTAGTAGTAACCATCTCTTGTCTTGGCATTCAAGCTTCTGTGTAGCTTAATCCTTAATCATACCACATTCTCCCTCTTAGAAACAAGTGCGGATCCTCTTAGGAACACCAATGTGATGTAGCAACCCCCCTTAGAAACACCACCATGACTTTCCCTTTAGAAATAGTACTATGACTTCCCTTTAGAAAAATCAGTAAAACCCCTTAAACCATTAATGTGGGTCATCCTCAGAAACACCAGCAGCGCTTCCCTTAGAAACACCACCGTAGTTTCCCCTTAGCCACACAAGCAGGGGTTCCCAGGCCCACTAGTGGGTCGGGTTCAAAGGTCACCAGAGGAAGAGAAAGGTCAAATGAGCAGAGATAATAACCAGAGATTACCTTCTCCCTCAGGCACGAGGTTAAAACTAGAAAAACAATGAGCTACCCCGTACGTGACAGTCGTAGCCACGTACAGTTATCGTAGCCACATACTTTAATATCGCAGCCACGTACATTATATCAACATACAAACGTGCGTAGATATACACATGCGTGTACACAAAGAAATATGTATAGCCATAGAAACGTGTAGCCATACAAACAGGTCATAAATATATCTAAACAATTTATAAGCAAAGAAAATGACTTAAGTGGATATTAAACCAAACATTGTCACCTAATACACGAACATAATAACTGCTAACTTGTGTAAGGTTAGCGTCTACTGAAGTTACAGTAATTCCACAATAAAATATTATATCTGTCATCAAGTGATATTATTTCATAGGACAGCAAGCTTGTACTATTTGGCTTCTAATACCTGTTTTCCAACACATTTTTTTTAGACTAAGACAAAACGCTAGATTACACACTTCCTCTGCCTCAACATCCCCCTTCCAAAAAAATAGATGAACACGTTAGTTTCAAGTCAAGTAACAAATGACTCTTATTCCCTTGTAACAGAAACTTTTGAACTACGATTATCTTTGAGAAAACGGAAAAGATCGAACCTCCAATGACTCCATTAACAACCATTTCAAATCAATACGTGAAACAGAGAACCTAATGTGATCTCCCTCACCTAGTAACCCTCGCCAGGCACCACGTGGCACCGGTCTGGCCTCAGCACGCACGACTGCTCACATTGGAATGTTAAATATCAGGGCCTCGTCGCCCCTTCCCACATCCCCTCCCCTCAACCCCTTAACTTCCGGAGTTTCCCAGGCATGGTGTACAGTTGCCAGTTAGTAGGGAACACACATCTTTTAATAAGAAACACTAAATTCTTGTTGTCACTGAGAGCAGAGACACCGTATCCTAGTCAGTACACGCTAGGAATAGTAACCTAGTTTCAACAGCCTCTACTTGGAAAGTGGAGATAAACACTTGTCATTACGAGGACTTGGGGAAGCAGCACACGTACACCAATAACACGAGCCAAGACATAACTTTCTCCTGGTATCGACAAGACCATTTTTACCACTCACTAGAAGGCATGAAAACTTTCCTTTACCTCTGTGTTCAGCTACGAGAAACCAGTTAGGGGTAAGCTTATATACACTGTAATGTCACTTATTAATTATCGAGTATAACACACCTTTCCCTTCTACCGCCTGAGGTGACAGTTTTAGCCAGTCATTATTAATGATGTATACAACAAATGAAGGCCACAGCAACTCAGTACATCTAAGAGACACATCAAGCCCCCTAGCACAGTAATAAAAACCGAGGTATGAATCTATTAGTGCATATATATACAGAATTTATTTTGGTCTCCCCTTTTTTATGGATTAAAATATTCTTGCCTTAATGAATTTCATGCAACTGATCATTTTTTAAACCTAACAACCAACCCCATCCCTCGCTGACCCGACTTTTCTACCATGTCTGAGCACACAAACTTTGTTAGATATAAAGTCTATTGACTGCACATGCCTCCTCATTCAGGCTGTATTCCACTTATACATTAATATCAAGGATACTTTAAAGTACATAATACCTTAAGGTAAAAACCTATGTATATGTAGTGTTTTTTTAGTTTATAAAAGTGATCAGTTTGCCAAACAAGCAAAATGTATTCACTGTACAGTAATAACTCAGACTCACGTCTGCACATCATGAAATTAATATATTTCATTGAAGTAAAATAATACTAGCTAAATTCATGACCAAAACTAGGTTAGGTAGGACTAAGCTGAATTATATTACGTTAAATTTATATAAGGTTGGTAAGTTTTGGTGCAAAATTAAAAAAAAAATGCAGTAGGTCTACTGTAACAGTAGAATGTATGGGAATACTAATGAGCTGTAGATGATAAAGACAAAAGTAGCAATTCGAAACTTTAACGAGACTTTGTATCCCATAATTGCAGTTTTTAAACCTAACTGGACTTAAAAAAGCCGGTTGTGCAGCCGAAACGTTCCGAATAGTTTACAATTACTGTTTTTGTCTTTTTCACCTAGTACGCCTACTGGTCCATGTTAGTTAAGTCCTCAAATTCATCACTTCACACTCGTATATTTGTCAAGTTCCAATCAACTAAAGTTGAAGTCTCCCAAGATTACCACATTATCTTGCCTTGAAACCTAGACGATTTCGTCCCAGAGTAGCCTATCTTGGCTTTTATTTTTTTAATTTCATGTCCTAGAAATTTTACCCACAGATTGCCTGTTCTTTTAGCCTTTTTTATGCAACAATTCATGTTTTCTCGGGCATACAGCACAACCACACCATCTTTCCCGTTATTTCTATCAAAGTGTAACAACGTGAACCATTGAACTTGGCAAAGGCAGACATGTTCAAACTCTTCAAATTTAACCACGTCCTAGAAGTAACAACATCGACATTTCCTACACATGTACACAATCTCAACTCGTTTATCTTGTTTCTAGCACTAAGAATATTTGTATAATATATGATAAAGTTTATCGTCTGTTTTCTTCCCCTGTTCATCTTTACCTTTCCAATATTTACGTTATCATGTAATATTTCTATTTTTTGTTTTTTGTTAAATCTACTTGCTTAATTTTATCAAAATATTTTACTTTATTCTTTGGATAACTGTTACTGCCAAAATTCACAGTACAACAAACCTTATCTTCCCACACACACCCATACCTTTAACTTTTTTTTAGTTTAAAGGCCCCTCAAGTGAAGTAATTAAAGCTACTACCCCTGCTCTACATAAATATACACCATCCCTAACAAATAAGTCATTCTTGTTACAGAAGAGATCCCAGTTGGAGGCACATAAAGAAAAACAAAGATAAAATTAACCAATAAAAACTACCAACATGAATAAAATGTAAAAAATAAATACTACCATATCAAGTTAAAATAACCAGCATCAGTTAAAAATCCCATTAAGTTATTAATGTCAAAAGACTCAAAAGATCTCTACAGGTCCCCCTCCCCCCGTAATTACGTAATTAAAAAAAACAGGATGAAAGCAGAGAGGCCTAAACAGTGGGCAAACTGTTAAGATGTGTTCCACAGTCAGCTGCACACAACAAGCTACACAGGAGGAGGGTCAAATATCCACATCCTGCCGAACCCTGCATAACTTGCTTCTCATCTGTAGAACCCACCACTTCCCAAGGACATATCTGCAGGTATGGCCAATGAAGTCACTACATGGCAAAAGTCTTATATAGACCGTGTTTGCTACAGCAGCCTTTGCCTCAGAATCTTCCCATTAATTTTCCAGCACACTAACATGGCCCGGGCATCAACAGAACTCCATATCCTTGTGCTTTGCCTGGAAAGGAGGTAACCACTCCTGTAGCTTTTGGATCAAAGGGTGGGCAGAAACATACCGGGCCTGGGAATGAGTACACCATGGAGTGAGATCCAACGATTGAGCAACGAGATTGCGTGGGGATCAGCAGTTAACACACAGATCCTAGTTGCCAATGAATGGTGCTGTAATTTTAGTACGCTACCTGTTTAGTAAGTAATTAATATCAGTTGCTCTAAAGAACCATTCGCTACCAAGCCCTCTCAGTGCTAATTACATCGATCACTGGTCTATACTTGGCAAGCAGGTCCTCGCTCCTATGCTTCCCAAAATCATTACTTTCAGAACTGAGGCAGGCAAGTTTGTTCCCATTACTGCCTTCACCTTTATACCTTTGAAGGATTTCCAGAATTTTGCTACACCGGAGCCCAGCAGAGGTACGGAGTCTGGTGCTTGCCTAATCAACTAGGCTGTTGCTGCTGAGAGCCCGCAGGCCCACATATCCACCATAGCCTGGTTTATCTGGAATTTGGTTGAGGAACCTGCCAAGTTTCCTCCTGAAGACGTTTACACTTGTTCTGGCAGTGCTTCTGATATATCTTTGGTAAGATGTTAAAATATCTGGGATATGTTGTTTCCTAATCTGCTAACTATATGTATCATTCCAGCCCCAGGAAAACACACAACTTCCTCTTCCTATCCTTGTTACAGAAAGCCCTGTCGATAAATCTAACTAGGAATCGCCCACTGCTCCAACACTTTTACCTTCACTAGTGGCTTTCCTTGAAACCTCGATGACCGCAGCGTAGAAATTGGTAGTCGCAACAGCTGCTGCTTTGATCTTCTTCGTCTTCAGCTTAAATCCTTCCTTGCCCACTAGTTTTCATTCATTGCAGCTGGTATCCTCTTCCTTATTCAGAGATGAATCATCTCTAAGAAGTTTTATCTCCTCTAGCTCTCTTTTCAGTGAAGACATATTAAACACTTCACCAGCGCTATCAATGAGAATCCTCCGAGAACGTCTTCTCAGGATTTATCTACTCGCTAGTGTGCATTTCAATCAATATAATACATATATTATTTTGGAAAATATACTTTTAGACTATTTCAGATTGTTTGACTCTGCCTTAAAAAAACACGAAATATACACCTTTCGGTGTATATCACCTGTGAACACACATCAAATGACCCAGATACCGTGAGGGGGTAAGCCATGCCCGGCCAGATTAGCGGACTGCCCATAAAGCTCGCCTAATGACCCTGATCGTCCCCCTCCCCCTCATCGCCATTCTGCCTACACCAAAACAACATTTTAACATTTCCTGGTAATGTATTGCGATAAAGCTTAAATTTTAATTTCACAACCAGCTAACACTCGTTATGGTATATTTATGTATAATGAAACAATATAACATTTACAGCTGCAGATGCCCATCAGGAAGCCATTCATTTTTTTCATTTCGTACTGGCTTTTACATTTATCCTTCCATTTAAATTTAATTAGTTCGTTTAAACACTCATACTGAAAACAAACAAAAAGTGTCGGAATCATTTCAACAAGGTGGAGTGCTGGCGTCAAAACCTTAAAAGGTTATTCGACTTTTTATGTACATAAAAATGAACGATCTTATCCTGGTATAACAGTAAATATATTCCAGTGTATATTCAACTTTTTAACCAACTGCTCAGTTAACAAGGAAATAATAATTATTAGCAGTGAAAATAACCTCGATACAAATTATCAACATGACAAAACATTCTGACACTTGGCTTAGGCTTCCTAAACATGACTCACAATAACGTCGTAATAACACGTAACAACACATTGGCCTGCAAGTTTCAGGACTCGTTTGTCACAGGTTCGAACACTACCCGTTCTGTGATGAGATTGCCTTATAAACATCTTACCCACCTCCTAAAGTAATCATGCTACTAACATAACTGTGTAAAGATATGAAACAGATGGCAAAATAGGAGTACAGTATATTTGGACATTACACCGAAGCTCTCTTCATCAGTCTAGCGAAGAGGTTCTCAGCCTCACTAATCAGGGCAACAACCAGGCTTGGACTGGAACCGGATTGTAGTGAGACCGAAAACTACATTACAACTCTTACTATTTTCTCCATGTGGGTTGGTTCTTATGTTTGTGTTATTGACCAGGTCTAATTACACTTTGCAGTTTTGGATATTTGTGCAAGTTTTCAAAGTAATTTCGGAACCTAGTCTGTGAAATTATTATGACTAGGAAATTATGTTGTTCAGTATGTAATTTAATATGTACAAATACATAACAGAAACACTCCCAGAGAAGATAAACCTGGTTTCAACACGACAAATGAAAACTGTAGAATAATGGTTAATATACCGTGGCTTCAACGGTTCATAACGCACAAACTGGAAGTGTAAACTATACGGTCCGTCTGTTACGGACCACTGTGGCACGACTCGATAATGGCCCTGGCTGGGCCGAAACGTTGTCTAGTTTTTATTTAAAATTTCTGGATTCGGTATTAACTGAATATACGTTCATGAAAACAAAAACTGCACAGCCGAAAATTACCTTCCTACTTTCGAAAAAAATGCCATAAAATAATTGAGACAGTACGTTAGTGTTATTATAATTGAATCCAAAACTGGATAAATTCAAATTCTGAAAGATTATAGGAAAGCACTGGCTATATTTTATGTAAAGCTCTAAACCAGTGTGGTGCCATTAAGAACATGGAGTGGTGGCTTGAGCCTCAATTTACAAAACCCTATACTGAAGCGCCCCTAACCCAACTTTACATCACTGAAATAGCAATAGTTGTAAACGAATAGAACAAACCGCCAAGTTGCAATGTCGAACCAAATACTTTGTGACTAAATTAAGCTAGAGAGAGGGAGACTAAATGAGTGTATCACAGTATAGTATTATATTCACTGGAAAAACGCTAAGCCCGTAGGTGTCTTAGAGCGCCTGAGGAATGGAATGTAATCAGGATTGATACGTAGAACAGAAAGGTTAGCTCCAATTCCTCGATTCGCGAGGCCTTCACTGGCATCAAGACACTCCCCTTCAAGGGTAGATGTAAACCTAGTGGCCCTCACAAGGACCACTAGGTTTACTATAATGTTCTTTGGAATTTTATGTAAACAACAGCTGCTGCTACACCCATCACATTAACTTCCGTACACTACAAAGTTTTACTGTTGCTAAGAAATACATCTACATAAAATGATGTTAAGTACTACGATCCCCTCAAGGGAGTGCCTTGATACCGAGGAGTACCTACTGATCCAAAATGGACCTATTTTTCCTTTCACTGGATGGAACCTGATTACCGCCAATTATCCAAGCGCTATGTTACCCCTATGGATTTACCAATCCCCCTGATTATAATAAAATTATGTACAGCAGATAGATAATCACTGATTTTTGTATTTTTATTAGAAGTGTCCGGCACAAAATATTAAACTTATACACTGCTACGGACACCAATTACGGCTCTTAAATCATAAGAATTATAAAACAAAAGATACACATATATTAGCATAATGTAATGACAAGAGAAGAAGCGAGGTAGGAAGAGCAAGCAAGAGAGATATGTAACGGGTATACAAGGGCGAGGCAGTAAAAGTGGCAGGTTCAGCAAGCCAGGAAGACCACTGTCACCTCACACCCTACCAACACTACTATCTCTTCCGTATTCTGTTTGTTACGCCTTATCAGACAAGTACGAACATTATAATCATAACGAAGCGCTAAACCTTTAAGGGTTATGCAGCTCTACACAATCACGAAAACAACAATCATAATTACTGGTATTCCGTTTAAAAAATAATAATAATGCATACAATCTTATTATAACAATAACGATTTAAATAAATTCTATGAACAGTCAAACATTTACCTTCTCAGCCGAAAACGTTGTTCTATATTGAATATTTTTTTTCTGAAATGTACCACCATACATTTTGAACTATGACATACATGGTAAAAGAATTAAAAACTAAAGCCTATGAGTGTCTATCCATTGGATGGTTCTCGTAAAAAAAGATGTTAAATGTAGTTGGATACAAACATTATGCAAGGTAGTGTAACTCATAATTATAAATGAACTGTAGTCTGGAAATAAAAAAAACCCACAAAAGCAATAATTAGACACTTTATTCAGACGTCTTGCCTGCACGGCAGACTTTTTGTCTCGAAAAGTCTAATATGCGGGCGAAATGTCTTAATAAAGATTTCCACTACTGCTTTTGTTTCTTTTTTTTTCCATTTACAATTTGTTAGTATTCCTATATAGTCTACTGTTACGAACTGTAGTCTGCAGTGATTCTCAAGTGCGCTGCCTCTACGCCAGAGCTACATGCATTCCTATGCACCTTGAGGAGTTCAATTAATAAAGTTTAAAGCCTATCGACTGCACGAGGGTCATTCAGTACTTTAATATTTTAAACACAGATTATACCAACTTCCACTGTATATATATATAACCCTGGTGCTCTTGCAAAAGGTGCAGAGTGGTTTAGCAATCTTGCTAAGCTCATAAAACCATTACAATAATAATAACACAGAGATAAAAATAAAATGTGCTCTCTAGTTAACTCAATGAAACTTGTTTTGAGGCATAAGATGAAATGACGTGATCATAATGGAGCAAAACGACATAACATACCAAATACATTATCGATCTTCCAGGAACGCAGTCCATGTCCCCACGCTAAGGCAGACCATTTCAATGAGCACACCGTAATAGATAAGCAAGTAGATCGAAGGTGCTATGATTCAGGGTCAAGTCTAAATGTTAGACATAATGTGTTCTTTCCCTTTCAGAACAGGCCACAGTGACAAACTATCATTACTTCCCTCATGACTGTTCTTCCGCTGTGGGGCAGCGGGCCACCAGCAGCAACAGCCTGACTGACCAGGCAAACACCGGACGAGCCTGGCCCATGACTGGGCTCCGGAGTAGAAAAACTCGGAATTCATCAAAAATAAAGTTGGTCTAAAATATACAGTCAATCTTACTACCTGCATATAACACTTGGTCAAGTATAGCGGAACTGTTAAAACGATCCCATTGTTGTTGCAGAATCCCAACAGTGGTGTTAACCATCAGTATTTACGCCAACAGTGGCGGTGGTGGTGGTGGTAACCACCCACACATCAACACTAACGGTGATAACCACCCATACTCATCACCAACACTAGTGGTCGTAAGCTACTGTTCAATCCAGAATCTCAAATTTTGCCAGTGATCGAACATATTGTTATTGGACTTGAATTCCTGTACTCTGAGCCTTAACGGAGGGTATGTGTACATTCCATTTTGTTGTTGAGCCATCAAGACAAACTGCACCGTCATGATTTATTTATGCTAATTCAATCATTTCCTCCACGACTTGTCAAGCAGTTTTTACTAAAGGTCTCCAAAGTAAGGCCAGCTGATTTAACAATATCAAACTGCACTGCCTGACGTATGATAGCATCCGTCAAGGAAGGCAGCCATTTAAACTGCTAATTGACATTTCTTTTAGTCTTCTCATAGGGTGTACACATGTATATATATTTGTGCATATACACCTGAGATATATTAGTGTGAGGTTTGTGTGTATATAAATAAATATATATATATATATATATATATATATATATATATATATATATATATATATATATATATATATATATATATATATATATATATATATATATATTATATATGTCGTGCCGATTAGGTAAAACTTGCGATTTTGGCTTAAATAGCAACGCTCACCTTGCCATATAAGACAAGTGAAAATTTGTGTATGTAATAATTTCGCCAAAATCATTCTGAACATAACGAAAAAAAAATATTTCATTGCGTTTGTTTATTATTAAATTAATGTTAACGTATCTAAAATATATTTAGTTGGGTTAGGCTAAATTAAATTGCGCTTGTTGTAATAAGGTTAGGTAGGTTTTCAAAGTTTCTCTTGGTACAAAATTATAAATTTTTACATTATCATAAATGAAAAAAATATATCTTTAAACATATAAGAGAAAATTTTAGAAAGGACTTAATTTTAAATGAGTTCTTGCTAATTGACCAGTTTTACCTAATCGGCAGACATATATATATATATATATATATATATATATATATATATATATATATATATTTTATATTCTAGGTAGTAGGTTGGTAGGCAGCAACCACCCAGGAGGTACTACCGTCCTGCCAAGTGAGTGTAAAACGAAAGCCTGTAATTTTTTTACATGATGGTAGGATTGCTGGTGTCTTTTTCTGTCTCATAAACATGCAAGATTTCAGGTACATCTTGCTACTTCTACTACACTTAGGTCACACTACACATTTATGTACAAGCATATATATTCACACCCCTTTGTGTTTTTTCTATTTTCTTACTAGTTCTTGTTCTTATTTCCTATTATCACCATGGGAAGTGGTACAGAATTCTTCCTCCGTAAGCCATGCGTGTCGTAAGAGGCGACTAAAATGCCGGGAGCAAGGGCTAGTAACCCTTCTCCTGTATATATTACTAAATGTAAAAGGAAACTTTCGTTTTCATTTTGGGCCACCCCGCTTCGGTGGGAAACGGCCGACATGTTGAAAGAAAGATATATATATATATATATATATATATATATATATATATATATATATATATATATATATGGATGGGTTCCACCTCTGGTGTCAATTGTGGGACCCATTGCCTCGAGAAGTGGATAAAAAGACTTCAAGGAAGAATATTTAGATTTCTTATATGGTCCTGGGGACACTCATCCTCAGAGAAAAGAATAAACTTACTTCAGGGAAAACTCACTGTTCTCCCCGGAGCTATTTGAATATTGTCTTCTCCTACCACCCCCTATATTCTATATTCCATGTAGACTTTATTTAGAGACAAAATACATTGACAAAAATACAATAGGGATTAGAACAACATAGATAACATCTCAGAGCTATATCTCGAATACTTCCTCCAGTTCCCAGGCGGTGGGCCGCGTGCCCAGAATGCTGCAGGCATTTCCCCTCAGGATCGCAACACTGAGTCTCTGAAAGAGGAAGCTGGCCGCCCTGTGATCCTTCGTTTCTGTGATGAGTTTTTTACCCAGCTCTTTGAGGAACTTTAGAGCACACTTGCCCCATGCTCCAAGGGTCTCCGACCCTACTGGGATGAAGTTAGAAGTTATAGCAAGGGGAAAGGCCTTCATATTTGCGGGTTTTAATGGTCTCCAAATAGCTGGCGGCTCCACCCCCTTCAGCTTCAGAGTATGGCAAGTAGGTATCTGTCATTGTGGCGGCACAGGTGTGTGTGTGTGTGTACTCACCTAGTTGTGGTTGCAGGGGTCGATTCATACCTCCTGGCCCCGCCTCTTCACTGGTCGCTGCTAGGTCTCACTCTTCCTACTACATGAGCTTTATCATACCTCTTTAAAGCTATGTATGGATCCTGCCTCAACTACATCACTTCCCAGACTATTCCACTTCCTGACAACTCTGTGACTGAAGAAATACTTCCTAACATTCCTGTGATTCATCTAAGTGTGTGTATAATATATATATATATATATATATATATATATATATATATATATATCGTGCCGAATAGGTAAAACTGGTCAATTAGCAAGAGCTCATTTAAAATTAAGTCCTTTCTAAAAAAAATTCTTATACGTTTAAAGATACATTTTTTTCATTTATGTTATGTAAAAATTAATAATTTTGTACCAAAAGAACCTTACAAAACTTACCTAATCTTATTATAATAAGCGCAATTTAATTCAGCCTAATCCAAATAAATATATTTTAGATAAATTTGCAATAATTTAATAATAAACAAACACAATGCAATATATTTTTTCGTTAGGTTCAGAATGATTTTTGCGAAATTATTGCATACACAAATTTTAGCTTTCCTTATTCGGCAAGAAGAGCGTTGCTATTTAAGCCAAAATAACAAGTTTTACCAATTCGACACATTATATATATATATATATATATATATATATATATATATATATATATATATATATATATATATCCTGGAGAGTGTACAAAGAACTTTCGGCACACACAAGTACGATAAAGCACCTAAATTCCTGGGAATGGTTGAAGTCCCTTGATTTGTATTCCCTGGAACGCAGGCGAGAAAGATACATGATAATATACACTTGGAAAACCTAGAGGGATTAGTACCAAACTTGCACACGAAAATCACTCCCTATGAAGGAAAAAGACTCGGCAGGAGATGTAACATTCCCCAATGAAAATCAGGGGCGCCACGGGCGCCACGAGTACTCTGAGAGACAGCACAATAAGTGTCCGGGGCCCAAGACTGTTTAACTGCCTCCCAGCATAAGGGGGATTACCAATAGACCCCTGGTTGTCTTCAAGAAGGCGCTGGACAGGCACCTAAAGTCAGTACCTGACCAGCCGGACTGTGGTCCGTACGTCAGTTTGCGTGCGGCCAGCAGTAACAGCCCTGCTGATCCGACCCTTATCCACCACGAGACCTGGCCGCGGGGGCGTTCACCCCCGAAACCCTTTCCAGGTATACTCCATGTATGTCTTTGTGTATATATACACAACTGCTTATGTGTATATGCACATAAGGATTAAGTATTCTTATTATTAGTGTACAGGAGAACTGCTTGCAGTCGATGCCGTAGGCTTTAAAGCTAACAAACTAAACGTCCCCACAGTGAAAGCAGTGTAACTTGTCTCTGATGATGAGCCGCCAACACAACTCGAGTAACAGTGATTGCAAGCCACAAACCTAACTAAATGACACATGTTGCATACTTGGTGGAGGCTGTGCTTCTGGCAATTGTCTTCCCAAGACACCCAGGTCCCCTAGGTTAGAAATGAAATTTTATGGGATTAAGAACTATTAAGAAGCACATGGGAAAGTAAACGTATGCGTACAACTGCCAGAGTAAAAAAAAAAACAGGTTTAAATTTCACGATCATTTGGTCACTGTTCAAAAACCTACAACTTATTGACTGCATTATTAGTGATGGTTAAAATATGGTTAAGCTCTAAGGGCGATATTAAAAACAAACTGTAACTACTGAGGAAAAAAATGTAAGCAATGCAGAAGCAACGGGGTCATTTAAGTTTCGTTGCAAACCAATTTGGTAAACTTAACAGCAGAGACCAGCTCATGACCTAAACTAAAGCACAGTAGATTACTCAGTTTGTTGGTAGCAAGGAATACCAGTTTATGTGGATCAGATGTGCAAGTGTAGGCGGGTCACACAAAATACCAGATTAACCCACATCCTCACAGGTACATGACTAGTCTCGCAACATAGCGTGAGTTGGTCATATAACACCAGGTTAACCTAAATTCTCACAAGCACTCCTAATGCTCTCATGAAGCACCGTATAAAGCACATAGCCTGTACAGCAACACTACAAGACCGGTAATGCAGATCAACTGATAGAATATGTTGCCAGCAGTCAGTATAAACAGGAAGCTGGAACACAACTTCTTTGCCGACTTATAAAAAAGACAAACTCCAGTTAGTGTCCCTGAAAGAATTTAACTGTATACGAACAATAAAAATGTACATGGGCGGACTTTATCTGACATTATCGTTCAACAAGCATTCGTGGGCACAGTTCCTCTGCATTTTATAAGCCTTAGAAACCATTCACTGCATAGTTTAAATACAATAACTACTTTTCTCGCCTCCTCTAAAATCACTAAGTTATGGGATTTTATGTTCTTACCTATTTGTGGTACGCGGGTCTAGTCTGTTAAAGATATGAAATCATTACTTTATCAGTAAATTGCATCGAGTTTGCTTTACGTGGGTCAGTTTTTTCCTGAATTTATACCCTAGGAAACCCTTAGTTTTGGTCTTAGATTCCCGGTAACTTTAGATTATATATTCTCATTTGGCTTTCCATAACCCCAATTTTTATACCTGTGTTAATTTGAAAATACTGGCCGTTCCCTCATCAGGGTAGGGTAATTCAAAGAAGGAAAGGCATTCATTTCTCATTTCTTGTAAATGGTAGGGCATTTATTAAATATTCTGAACTGTACACAAGTCTCATTTTCCACACAATCACTCATCCCCTAAATGTCTTTCTAGAAGTGCACGGACATTTAAACATAATCCATAAGATGCCTCTCTCGTCCTTTGATGCCCCTTGAAATATGTCCTCTTACTCAGGTTAGGGTATGTAGGAAGAGGGAGATTACTTTCCAGTAAAAATAAGCCTTAGACAGGGATGTCTGATGTCACCATGGTTGTTTAACATGTTTATAGATGGGTTGTAAAAGAAGTAAATGCTAGGGTGTTGGGGAGAGGGGTGGGATTAAAATATGCGGAATCTAATACACAAGGGGAGTTGGCACAGTTACTTTTTGCTGATGATACTGTGCTTTTGAGAGATTCTGAAGAGAAGTTGCAAAAGTTAGTGGACGAGTTTGGGAGGGTGTGTAAAGGAAGTTGAAAGTGAAAATAGAAAAGAGTAAGGTGATGAGGGTATCAAACGAGTAAAGAAAGAAAAAACTGGATATCAGTTTGGAGTGGACGTGTCGGCGGATGGGTGTGTATAGTATATGTATATATGAAAGACAAGGTAAACCATAGAATTAATGAAGGGAAAAGGGTGGGTGGTGCATTGAGGTATCTGTGGAGAAAATTAACGTTATCCATGGAGGCAACGAAGGGAATGTATGAGAGTATAGTAGTACCAACACTCTTGTATAGGTGTCAAGCATGAGTTGTGAATGTTGCAACGAGGAGGCTGGAGGCAGTGATGTCGTGACTGAGGGCAAGTCGTAGTTTGGAGATTATGAGGTGCAGAGTTACTAAAAGTATTATTCAGACGGCTGAGCAGGGGTTGTTGAGGTGGTTTGGTCATTAGAAAGGATGGAACAAAATAGGATGACCTGGGTGTATAAATATGTAGTGGAAAGAAGGAGGGATAGAGGTCGTCTTAAGAAAAGATAGAGGGAGGGTGTAAAGGAGGTTTTGTGTACAAGGGGCTTGGACATACAGCAGACATGTGTGAGCGTGTTAGACAGGAGTGGAAACAAATGGTTTTAGGGACTTGACGAGCTGTTGGAGTGAGAGCAATGTAATATTTTGTGAAGGGATTCAAGGTTCCGGAAACCAGTTGGCCGGACTTGAGTCCTGGTGGTGTGAAGTACAGTGCCTGCACTCTAGAGGAGGGGTTTGCGATATTTGATGTTTAGAGGGACATCTAAACCGTAGTATCTGCGCCCCTCTGGCAAGACTGTGATAGTGTAAATGATGGTGAAAGCGTTTCTTTTTCGGGTCACCCTGCTTCCGCGGGAGACGGCCAGCGTGATATATGTCCTGCCGAAAAGATAAAACTTGCGATTTTGGCTTAAATAACAACGCTCTTCTTGCCGAATAAGGCAATCGAAAATTTGTGTATGGAATAATTTTGCAAAAATCATTCTGAACCTAACGGAAAAAGTATATTTCATTGTGTTTGTTTATTAAATTATTGTAAACATCTAAAATATATTTAGTTGGATTAGGCTAAATTAAATTGCGCTTGTTATAAGGTTAGGTAAGTTTTCTAAGGTTCTTTTTGGTACAAAATTATTAATTTTTACATTAACATAAATGAAAAAAATATATCTTTAAACGAGAAAAATTTAGAAAGGACTTAATTTTAAATGAGTTTTTGCTAACTGACCAATTTTACCTATTCGGACGATATATATATATATATTATATATATATATTATATAATATATTATATATATATATATATATATATATATATATTATATAATATATTATATATATATATATATATATTATATATATATAATATATATATATATATATATATATATATATATATTATTAATTATTATATATATATTATATATAATATATAAAATATATATATATATATATATATATATATATAATTACAAATTGTTTAGCGCACACAATACTTGCATTGTGTATGGTATGTATTACAGAATAAAACTCAAGAACTGCATGGGAAAACTTGAAAGAACTGCAGAAAGGTGAACTAAGAGATGCAGGAAGCCCCAATTCGCACATTAGTAAGGCAGATGATACTCCGTGCACCACTTCTCCCAACTCAGACAACACCTCCATGCCATTGCTTCTAGCACGGAACACCATCACCCACAGAGGAAATAAAACCATCCAAATGAAAACAAAAGAGAGAGAGAGCAGAGAGAGCAGAGAGAGGGAAAGAGAGAGAGAGGAGAGAGAGAGAGAGAGAGAGAGAGAGAGAGAGAGAGAGTAAATAATAAGAACACCCTACCCCACCCACACAGGAAACACCACATACAGAACCACCACTATCATAATTCAGGCAAGCACGCAATTCACGCAGGAAAGTGCACGTCACCCTTCGCAACATTTCACCATCCTTTAAGCCGTGCTCTGGCGATGAACTCATGAGCCCTTGTCTTTGCAGCCTAATAAGACTGATAGCTACATGGGTCTACGGACCACTTGCAGCAACAGCCTGGTTGAAAAGGGAACCACAAGGAAGCCTGAGTCTCAGGCAGAGCTCTCGGTGGTGAGGTCTGTCAGGGGTTTGGCGTGTTCCAGCAATTCTAGTTGACGAGGCCGTCACGAACTCCTTACCAAGACATGTTTAACAAGGAAATGCAGACACGTCTATTCAACTACAATACCAAGGACATGATTCCGATCGATAATTGTTAAGAGGCACTGAATTTGAACTTCTGAAAAGATACAGAATTAAGGGAGATATGACTGAAGTTTACACATGGAAAATAGAAATAAATAAAGGGGATATAAAGAACGTGCTTAAAGACAGGAGTCGCAACAACGGATTCAAGGTGGCCAAATTTAGATTTAATAAGGATATACTGTAGGGACGTACTAGTTAAGCAATAAAGTTGCGGATGAGTGCAACACTCCCAGATAGTGTCACAGGGGTAAGAATTTGGGTGCCCTTAAATATCGGTTGGACGGATATATGAATGGTTGTGGGCGTGAGATGAGCTAGCCTAGCATGGGCCAATAAGCCTATTGCAATGCTCCTTCATTTTCATGTTATTATGCCTATGACCAGTTTCAAGGATTCTTCCACCCCGGGTCTTCGGACTGAGGCCAGGGTTCCTTGTTGACTACCTGTTCAAACAAGCTGTTGTAGCTAGTGGCCCGCAGGCTCACATAACCATCACAATGACTTGCGTAGTTAAATTTCTGTTTTTTTAATACTATAGCCATGAGTAGTACAAATGAAAATAACAATGCTCATGCAGACGATATATAACTTTGAGAATAGGGTCGTTTTAAAGTATCGGTAACGGTGGGTATTGGCTATTTTTCATATCGGTTAATTTTTATAGCATTCTGTTTCGGCAAAAAAAACTGGCATCGACCCATCACTAAATGGGAAGCGATAAACCCGTTTGTGTCATACAGTGTCGAGGGAATGAAAGGGGTGGGGGATGGAAGGGATGGGGGAATGGAAGGTGTGGGGGAATGGAAGGTGTGGGGGAATGGAAGGTGTGAGGGAAATGGAAGGACAGGGTGAGGTAATCAGGTTTGATGCAAGGAATAGGAGGAAATGTCTTGAATTATTTGTATGAACTGAGACATGCTCAGTATTAGGATATCTTAATGAGAAAAAGTGTCGCCACGAATGGCGAGTGGCGAAACGCTTCCTCATTAAACCATCCTACAGAATACAGTGACAATACAGTGGCTGCAATAATAAACGAAACAGTGTAACTTGTGAATGAACCATGACGACCGAAACATCGTCACAACGAACCATGACTGACCGAAACATCGTCACAACTTCCAGTCTCCTAAATGTGAGTTACTTGTGTAATACTACGCTTGTGTCTTATTTCATTTTTGTCACTATTTTATACCATACCTTACTTTGAATTCCTTGGATCAGGAGCCATTCGTCAGGATGAAGACAGCCCCTCCCCACTGTACGGAGATATGTTTACAGCATGTACTCCCCCTGTAATACTAACACACATATAGTAATGCTGACATACACAAGGGTCAATAACCCAGGCATTACTTTCAGTTGCCAGACACCAATTAATGGCTTATTATTCCGCCTGGCACTTGCCTGAAATGTAAATTATTTCTGTTTAACTTCCAACCTTAGTGTACATCTCTACCCCCCTCCGACACAATACTCAACCCACCCCCATCCACACTGCTAGCATCTCCACACCCCCACCACCCCCACCTTACACTCCATAACCTCCACACACCCCATCATTTCCACACCCCCACCACCTCCAGAACACACCCCTTCACCTTCACCCACCCTCCACCTTCAGGCGAAGAAGGAAACTGTTTAGTGTTACATACCTGGAGGTTTCGGGGGTCAACGCCCCCGCGGCCCGGTCTGTGACCAGGCCTCATTCGCCAGTGTCAATACCGCTTAAGAAATGCTGATATTTAATTCATATCAGGAAGTGGAGCGACTTTTCACCATATTCATCTTCCCAGGCGCTGTACGACCCTTACGGCTTTGCGCTTCCCCACCAATATAAAAATATTAATACCTGGTATTATATAAAGATTTTCAAGTCTCCAGCACACTGAATCAAGACTTTTATAATCAAGGAACTACTAAACGCATAGAGGCCATACAACGCCTGGGCGGTAATCACGAAACTCCAATTCCCTGGATCAAGAGGCCTTCACCCATCAAGGGACTGGATTATGTGGAGGCGGAGAAGCTGCACAAAGTAAATATTCTAATCGGGTTTCTAAAAGAGTCATAAGGCTTCGTGCAGACACCCGGCGCCACCCAGCAGATCAGGGGTGGCAGTAGCTGTTCATACGGGTTTAGCGCTAGCTTCTTAATAATAATAATAATACGAAGACGAAAGCTGTTTTAAGTGTGCCTAATTAGCTTTCATCCTGGATATATGTATGTATATATATATATATATATACACTAATATATATGGACTATTAAACTTCAGCATTCCTTTTTTCTTGTATTATTCTCCTCTCCACACACTACATCGTATACGACACATGTTCAGCGCTTGGATATATTTACTGTTGCTACCCAAGTGTTGCACATGTCTTATTTATCTAGTTGTCAGTTTTATATACCACTAATATAATTTACTACATCGTCCTACAAGTAATATACGTAACTTGAACGAATCCGGGCCACCTTCATGGAGGGGCTCGCCACAAACCATGGAAGAGCACCCTTGAACCCGGATGTTTATTGTGAATCTTGGTTAGAATAAACATTCAGTGTTGTTATAGAACAGTGATACACAGCAAGCAAGCAATCTTCAGACTGTTTCAGTGTTTACTAAGTGAAAAAAAGCACTGATTAAGTCTAGAGAAAGTTGTGAAACTCAACGTCATGGGAAGCAAATCCTTGTTTATATGCAAAATGTTCTGAAGAAAAAGTGTGTTAATGATCAAAATATGTAAAGCACGAGATAAAGGGCTGAAAAATAACTGACGAATAAAACGTTATGTGCAACACTGTATACCATTAATATGAAATTACCGGTATTATTTAATCAACCTAGATGAGCTAAACCTATAAGAGTCGTGCAACACCTGGGGAACTGGAGGGATAGAGGTTATAAGGTTTGAGCCAAGAAATGGGAGGAAACATCTTGAATTCCTTGAATCAAGAACCCTCTGCCAGGATTAAAACACCTCTCCCCCCTTGAAAGGAGGTATTTTCCTAGCATGCACTCCATCTGTAATACTAACATCCAGGGGATAGTTACAATTCCTTGAATCAAGAGACCTTACCTGGAGTCTACCTGGAGGGTATTCCGGGGATCAACGCCCCCGCGGCCCGGTCCACGACCAGGCCTCCCGCTGGATCAGGTATCGTTGGTTGATTATGTCGTTCTACTGCAAGGCGGGGTAGCAATGATAAGTTCTTCGGAGGCTTCTTACTTTATTTGCAATAACGTGAGGGTACAAGGCAGTATGTTTGTGCCCATGGCCCGGGAGGGCCATGCCCGCGAGGGAGAGGAGAGTAGGCCTTATTTACTGAGTGAAGGCCGCTGCGTGAGTGAGAGGCAGGGGTGGGCTGGCTGGCATGCCCACCGGCTTGCCCTCTGGTAGAAACTATGGGAACTAGGCATGTAGGCTTACAACCTACATTCTGCTCAGCTGGCAGACAGCATAGGTTGTCTATACAGACAGTACAGGCTGTCTACACAGGGACTGATCAACGAGGCTGTTACTGCTGGCCGCACGTAGTCAACGTACGAACCACAGCCCGGCTGATTCGGCACCGACTTTAGGTATCTGTCCAGCTCCCTCTTGAAGACAACCAGGGGTCTACTGGTAATGCCCCTTATGGCTGGTGGGAGGCTGCTGAACAGTCTTGGGCCCCGGACACTTATTGCGTTTTCTCTTAGTGTACCAGTGGCGCCCCTACTTTTCACTGGGGGTATGTTGCATCGCCTGCCAAGTCTTTTGCTTTCGTATGGAGTGATTTCTGTGTGCAGATTAGGAACCAGTCCCTCTAGAATCTTCCAGGTGTAGATTATGATATATCTCTCTCGCCTGAGCTCCAATGAGTACAAGTGCTTCCAGGGGTTCCCAGTAGTTAAGGTGTTTGATGGAACTTATACGTGCAGTCAAGGTTCTCTGTACATTCTCTAGATTTGCAATTTCACCTGCCTTGAATGGGAATGTTAATGAACAGCAGTATTCCAGCCTAGAGAGAACAAGTGATTTAAAAAGGATCATCATTGGCTTAGCATCTCTTGTCTTGAATGTTCTCATTATCCATCCTATCAGTTTCCTCGCAAATGTGATAGTGGCATTGTTGTGGTCCTTGAATTTGAGATCTTCGGACATTACCACACCCAGGTCCTTCACATTACTTTTCCGCTCTATAATGCACCTCCCCACCGTTCCCCTGATAAATGCGCACTTTAGTATGTTATGCTGATGAGATTCGCAACAATGCAAACCAGATATCACCCAAAAATCCACTGACTCTTAAATGTGGTGTTCCACCAGTTATTGGTCATATGCCTGTGCAAGTTAGACCACTGACGTATAATCATGAGATTTCACCATTTATCGAACATATGCATATTGTACTGACGTACACTTATGGAGTTCCATTTGTTATCTGTCATATGTCTGTACAAGACAATTAATAGATTGTGACAGCCGCTAATTGTTCCCAGCGCTACCTGTAGTTGATTCTGGGGGTCATCTCCCTCGTGGCCTTGTCCTAGACCCGGCCACTACGTTGATATACACTAGTGTTGCTAAACACGACACTAGTTGATTACTACACTGAGTTAGGTTTAAAAACTAGAGACTGCACTTGGGTCATCAGGCTGCAATTATCCTATATATTAACATTAATATTATTTTAATACCTAAAATGGGATATATATATGTCGTGCCGATTAGGTAAAACTGGTCAATCAGCAAGAACTCTAAAATTTCTCTTATACGTTTAAAGATATATATTTTTCATTTATGTTAATGTAAAAATTTATAATTTTGTACCAAGTGAAACTTAGAAAACTTACCTAACCTTATTATAACAAGCGTAATTTAATTTAGTCTAACCCAACTAAATATATTTTAGATACGTTTACAATAATTTAATAATAAACAAACGCAATGAAATATATTTTTTTCGTTAGGTTCAGAATGATTTTTGCGAAATTATTGCATACACAAATTTTCGCTTGTCTTATATGGCAAGAAGAACGTTGCTATTTAAGCCAAAATCGCAAGTTTTACCTAATCGGCACGACATATATATACTCTGTAATACATTTTTTTAGTGCATATCTACAGATAAAGTAACTGACAAAGAGACAAATGCAATTAAATAAAAAGTTGATCCAAACAGTGGGCGTTACGAAACCACAAACATGGCGAAAAGTCGCCAATGAAGAATTCCTGCATTTGTCTCAATAATCGTATCAGTATATATCATACCATTATTTATCCAGCTAAATAAACTAGTAGCTTCACCCTGTCCCCACCCCCCAGGGTACAGATGCTGACGGTGTCCACACAAGCGTAAACATACCGGCATGAAGCAAGCCGCCGCCACTGCTGCCGCCCTCTCTGAGGAGCCGGACTAAACACACCACCTTGACCTTGAGGTAAACAAACACCTCTCCCAGGGGGTCTGACCCCAGCTTATATATCATGCTCTACCGGCACCAGCGCCTACACAATCTCAAACTCTCAGTCCACACTCTCACATGAAATGACACAACAGGAGCGCAACGGTACAAGACCGCAAAGTAAGAGCGTGAGAAGAGAGCGAACATAACGGGAGAGAAGTGAGAGGGTATGAAAAGGCAAAAAGAGAATTCGAGAGTAAGGGGGAGAATGAGATTAAAAAACAGGATAAGGCGGGGGCGAGAGTAAGGGAAGAATGAGAGAAGAGGGAGAGTAAGGGGTAAGAGGAAGTGTTACAGTGCGATTTTGCCCCTTTGTTTTTACATTCGGCAAGTCCGGTGTAAATTAGTGGGATCATGCTGCACATTTACCTGGTGTTTAACAATGATTTTAGCCATCTTTCCCTACCTTTACTATCATTATGCTTGAGGACTTAAAAACATTCCTATATGCATTGTTCATAGACAGGGTTTGCAGAATCCCTTAACGTTGCATAACTTAACAAAAGGATGGGACACTATATAATTAGGAGGCAAATGTGTATAAACTAACTTTTAGTTAGCCATGTGTAACGCCTGCTAGTCGGCCCAGGAATAGTGTAATTATTGTTACCAGATCAGTCTGTTTCAGATACCTAGTGTTCACAAAGACGCTACAGCATGAGATGGGTCATGGAATCACACATTTCACTGAGAAGTATGAAAACCTACTGGTATATAATAGACATACAAATGTACGTTATGTAGCTAAACGTCTCAGCTTGGTTGTCTAAATAAATGAATCATGTACACAATGTGATATTCATATACCCTACTGTTTTGTATTATAGAATACTGCAAGTGTATTTGCATCTGGGGAAATCAGCTTTTTCGCGTAAGTGTATGTGGTGTGATGGTACGGTACACTGACTAGGATATCTTTCATGTTAACAATTATACTTTACTCAGAGTAGTTTTTAAAAGATTGTAAGTTTTTATTTATCAAAGAGGGAGGGGAGGGGAGGGGGAGGCGAGGGGAGGGGAGGGGAGGGGAGAGGGAGGGAGAGGGAGAGTGAGAGTGAGAGTGAGAGTGAGAGGGAGAGGGAGACAGAGACATAGCAAATATACAAAAATACCACAGTGGAAATGGAAAAAAAATCTCTGCATTTTCGTGTTTTTACACATATCTTCAGAGGAACTGGACTGAGAGGCAAGAGAAGCACATTTTATATGTTAAACACTGAGATGATACCTCACTCAGAGCAGGTAACAAGTCACTCAATGAGGTGCTACCTAACTCAAAATACTCTGTAGGAAGCCTATTTATAATAGTAAAACTTTACGTTGTAGGAGGCTTACTGGCCCACAATTTCAGTTTTTAATAGGCCCCCTACCGAGTATTTTGAGTTAGACAGCACCTCACTGGAACTATGCCATCTTACAATCGTAGGTTCGAATCCTGCTGACCACGATCTTTCCCTGCATATACCTCCGCTTGTTTTTGCGTGGTCAGAACATGCAAGAGGAAAATGAAATAGATGGAAACCATGCTGGAAATGTTTATTTTTGACCAAACCTAACTTAGAAACCTCATCTAACCTAATGTAATTTTTAGCCAAATTCTAAGTACATCACAGATCAGTTTAAATTAATTTAGTATTACTTAGAGTAAATTATATGTGTTTTTTATCATTTTGTTCAGATTGATTTTCGTAGATTTATGGCATCAATTTTTTCACTCTGCTTATTCGGCAGAAAACAAACATCCTTGCTTTATAGATCAAACTCACCGGTTTGGCTTATTCGGCACCACACACACACACACACATATATATATATATATATATATATATATATATATATATATATATATATATATTCTCCATGGGGAAGTGGAATAGAATTCTTCCTCCGTAAGCCATGCGTGTCGTAAGAGGCGACTAAAATGCCGGGAGCAAGGGGCTAGTAACCCTTTCTCCTGTATATATTACTAAATGTAAAAGGAGAAACTTTCGTTTTTCCTTTTGGGCCACCCTGCCTCGGTGGGAAACGGCTGACGTGTTGAAAGATATACGTATATGTATATATATATATATATATATATATATATATATATATATATATATATATATATATATATATATATATATATATATTTCACGGGGTGGAAATCTTTAGCTCAAGTACTTTCACACTTCTCAGTGCGTCATCAGGAGCTATGCAATGTAATAACAGGTAGTGTAGGTATACACAAGGTGTAACAGGTAATGTAGGTATACGCGGAGTAACTGGTAGCGGAGGCATATACAAGTAATAGCAGACAGTTTGTGTACAATAAAGTAGTGCAGGTACACACGAAGAAATAACATGTAAAGGTCTAGGTATACAAGGCGGCATAGTGTTAAGGAAAAAAAAAGCGTGTTTGGGCACCTGTAACAAAGGAATGAATGACCTTGTACAAGCTTCCGCTACCCACCGCCTTCTACCATGTGGTGGCTGGAACCTTACTACCAATCACAACTCTTCTGGTTTAATTAGCCTTGTTTTTTAAATAGTTGAGGTATTTAAGTCCTTATGTGGGATTGCAGGGATTCTAATCATTCTGAGGAATTTTAGGTATATAAAGCCCTGTGGAATTTTAGATACTATATAAATCCTTCTGAGAAGCTGCTTGTATTTAAATCCACCTGAGAAATTGTAGGGATGTAGAATCAGGGGAATTGTGGATATTTATATCTGCTATTACTTGTATATGCCTCCGCTACCAGTTACTCCGCGTATACCTACATTACCTGTTACACCTTGTGTATACCTACACTACCTGTTATTACATTGCATAGCATATGTCACCATCATAAAATGCCACTTTCAAATATCTACAATGCCTAAATACATTCAATAAAGTTGAAATACGGTTTTCTTATGTTCTGCAATTACTTGTATAGCGGATAACAAACCTAAACAAACAAATTACGGAGAGCTGATATGATGAACAGTTGTCTAATCATGGGTAAGTAGGCCTACTGCTGTGGGCCTTCAAGCTAATTTTAATCATGGGATAGTAGGCCTATTGCTGTTCCTTCGTCTTCAAGCTAATTCTACTCATGGGCTAGTAGGTCTATTGCTGTGTTATTTCGTCTTAAAGCTAATAAACTGTACTTCATTTTCAAATACATGCATTAATTTAATGATAAAATGTAGACTGTTTCAGAAACACTAGCCTACGGAAGGTAACTTAAGGATAAGGATAAAGAAGCAAGGTGTACTGAGGAGTTAAAATATTCAATTTCTCATTATTTAGTTACCATTAAGGCCGTAATTCAATTGCTCAATAACATTAGAAATATCTTCAGTCTTTAAGACAGGAATTAGGCTAAACTCTGAGTATATAAACAGAGTTGTAGATGAGTAGAACAAACTCACATTTAGCGTCATTGGGGCGAGAACTTTGGGTAGCTTTAACTATAGGTTAGTCAGGTATATGAATGGATGTATTTGGGCTTGAGCTTGACCTACCTAACATGGGCCAATAGACTTACTGAAGTGTTCTGTAATTCTTGCTTTTGGGGTGGGAGTAAACATCAATAACCTGGCTGGTGCCAAAGCTGATTAATGGCATCCTTTAAAATATGACAGCTTTTGTTGTTTTGGCCAATGAAAATTTGACTAAGCCCATATAAACCAAAGTAAACAATTTCCACAAGCAAGTGTTGCAATTATTATTATTATTATTGGTTACAAAAGCGTACTGATGACAGTAATGAAGAGAAGACACAGGTGCTGAATAGGATTTTACTTCAACGTTTCTAATAGAGCTTTATCAGGTTGACTTAATAAAAGCTCTACACACAGCATAACGGTATCACAATATAAAAAAGTCTTGCTCTGCACTTTTATTTTTTCTTATTCCATACATTGCCGTAGTTGGTGGTTTATGTTTAACATCGATATACATTCACGTTGTTGGAATTCCTGAGAAAGTAATGTGAAAGTTACCAAAGAGAAATTCTCCCGTACACTGATACATTTTTGTATTCCTAAAAAAGCACACACATAAATCAAAGCAAGACGACTACACTCCCCTGAGAGTGAGAATATATCAAGCTGATATACACTAGAAAGCTTGGTAACTGAAGTACAACAAAACTGTTCTATACAATTTACAATTGACGTTACAAGACCCAAATGAATTTCACTAAATTCGACTCAATCCAAACAAATGGGACTCACCTTACAAAAGACGAAGTATATATATATATATATATATATATATATATATAGCAAACGCGCTACGAAATGCTAATTGACAGTGTGTGTGAAAATTATCCAGGCACAAGAAACACCAGTTAGGAGTAGGATTAAAGGGAATATATCACAGAGAGCGAGAGCACACACCCTCAACCACCAACGTCTAGCTCAGTACTGACTGCACCCAGACCCAAACGTAAACATTCCTATGGCTGGCCCCGGCCTCAGTAGTGCTGCTGCTGCCGCTGCTGCTGTCGCCGCCGCCGCCGCCACCGCCGCCGCCGCCGCTGTCGTCACCGCCCCGCCGCCGCCGCCGCTGTCGTCACCGCCACCGCCGCCTCACACTGGAATGTCACTATATGTCACCATCATTAGGCACTATATACCTGTCACCATCATTAGACACTATATACCTGTCACCATCATTAGGCACTATATACCTGTCACCATCGTTAGACACTATACCTGTCACAATCATTAGACACTATATACCTGTCACCATCATTAGGCACTATATACCTGTCTGGCGCTGTATGACCCCCGTGGTTTAGCTCTTCTTTTTATTATATATAATAATAATAATAATAACTATATACCTGTCACCATCATTAGACACTATATACCTGTCACCATCATTAGGCACTATATACCTGTCACCATCATTAGGCACTATATACCTGCCACCATCATTAGGCACTATATACCTGTCACCATCATTGACACTGTCTCTATCACTAAAGTATATTTCATTTGTTACCTTCACTAGACAGTATACTACATCTGAAACCATCACTAGTCGCTATACATTTGTCACCACTAGTCGCTATACATCTGTCACCATCACTAGATTAAAACATCTGTCACCATCACTAGACTAAAACACCTGTCAACATCACTACACTATACCTGTCACTATTACTAGGCACTATATTACACTTGCCACCATTACTAGACTACTACACCTGTCACATGCATTGCAAACTGTCATCATCAGCACATACTACATTTTCACGTCATAGAACTGTACTTAACATGTTACTAACTAACACCATCACATGTCACTATATTATCTGTCACGTTCACCAGATAGACTATATATCTGTCACCGTCACCAGAAACTATATAAATGTCACCATCACTAGACTATACTACACCTGTCACTATCACTATACACTATACACCTGTCACTATCACTATACACTATACACCTGTCACTTACACTATACACCTGTCACTATCACTATACACCTGTCACTATCACTATACACCTGTCACTATCACCTATACACCTGTCACTATCACTATACACCTGTCACTATCACTATACACCTGTCACTATCACTATACACTATACACCTGTCACTATCACTATACACCTGTCACTATCACTATACACCTGTCACTATACTTTACCTGTCACCACTATACTTTACCTGTCACCACTATACTTTACCTGTCACCACTATACTTTACCTGTCACCACTATACTTTACCTGTCACCACTATACTTTACCTGTCACCACTATACTTTACCTGTCACCACTATACTCTACCTGTCACCACTATACTTTACCTGTCAACACTATACTTTACCTGTCACCACTATACTTTACCTGTCACCACTATACTCTACCTGTCACCACTATACTTTGCCTGTCACCACTATACTTTACCTGTCACCACTATACTTTACCTGTCACCACTATACTTTACCTGTCACCACTATACTTTACCTGTCACCACTATACTTTACCTGTCACCACTATACTTTACCTGTCACCACTATACTTTACCTGTCACCACTATACTTTAACTGTCACCACTATACTTTGCCTGTCACCACTATACTTTACCTGTCACCACTATACTTTACCTGTCACCACTAAACTTTACCTGTCACCACTATACTTTACCTGTCACCACTATACTCTACCTGTCACCACTATACTTTACCTGTCACCACTATACTTTACCTGTCACCACTATACTTTACCGTCACCACTATACTTTACCGTCACACTATACTTTACCCGTCACCACTATACTTTACCTGTCACCACTAAACTTTACCTGTCACCACTATACTTTACCTGTCACCACTATACTCTACCTGTCACCACTATACTTTACCTGTCACCACTATACTTTACCTGTCACCACTATACTCTACCTGTCACCACTATACTTTACCTGTCACCACTATACTTTACCCGTCACAATTACTACATAACTACGCCACACTTGTCAGCACTACACAATATAAATTTATCATCATTACACTATATTCCTACCACAATCACTAGACACTATTCTACACCTGTCACATCACTACTCACTACACTACACATGTCACCATTACTAGACACTATATACGTGTTACAGCACTACTCACTGTACTACACCTGTCGTCATCATTACTCACAATAAACGTGTCATCTTCACTATATACGATATATCTGCCATCACTTTACACCACATCTGTCACCATCACTACAAAATAATTCACCTTTCACTATCACCACACCATCATAAGCTCATCAAGTGTCGTATCCACTGTGGCTAAGCAATTAATGAAATTATTATTATTATTATTATTATTATTATTATTATTATTATTATTATTGAAATACGCTAAGCCCACACAATTCGTAGGTAACTATTTTACTTCAAATGTTCTATTAAATAGCTAATCGAGACTACGGTTAATAGATACTAGTATTAATGTTTGTCATTTAATTCCCTATTATAAAAAGCATAAAAAATGACAAACGAGAAAATGATACGTTTTTCCTTAACTACAATAGGAATAATCCTGTACGTAATTTTGTCTTTGTCTATTGTTATGATCAAGGTTCAGGGATGGTTGGACCATGAGCTGGAGCAGGTTTGCTCAGACTACAGACAGGAGCTGAGCAAAACGTAAAGTTGGATTGAGGGTTTATACAAAGCTCCTCCTGATGCTGGGGTCTGTGATACGCCAACTGGGTCCTAGTAAAGTGACTGGCCCATAGTCGCTCCATTCGTCACGGCTCACACAACATATTTAAAAGTCCGTATGGCCTAGGAGGATTAAAAGGAACTCAAGAGAAGGAATCTTGACGCGAGTTCCCATAGTTTTCTTTCAATGCTCCTCTAGTTTGATAAGGTGGCGCTAGTAGCACTGGTACTTGGACTAAACTTCTGGACTACTGAATGTATCGACAATGCTGACTCACAGGATGGTGACACATCTTAAGAGGGCGAGGAGCCTCCTTATAGTGGAGAGGAGTCGACTAGTGAGGGCGAAGAGCAGTCGCATAGTGATGGCGAAGAGCAGTCGACTAGTGAGGGCGAAGAGCAGTCGACTAGTGAGGGCGAAGAGCAGTCGACTAGTGAGGGCGAAGAGCAGTCGACTAGTGAGGGCGAAGAGCAGTCGCCTAATAAGGGCGAAGGGGAGCCTCCTAGTGAGGGCGACTCCCAATCTGTCACTGAGGGTTTCGCATTATCTAATAAAGATGATAGTGAGGAGCCACCAAAGAGTGTAACCATAGAAAAGGAGGAGGTGAATATCATCTTCCTAGGACATGTTGATTCGGGTAAATCTACAATTGGAGGTTAAATCTTGTACTTAACAAACAACGTTAGCAGATTTACGCTAGAAAAGTACCGACGAGCAGCTAAGACGATCAATCGCGAATCGTGGTTTCTTTCCTGGGCCCTTGATACCACTCCCGAGGAACGATTAAAAGGAACTACGATGAATATTGGAAAAGGATTTTTCGAAACTATGGACAAAAAATACACGATTCTAGACGCCCCCGGACACATGTCATTGATTCCACGGATGATTTAAGGTATATATTAAGCCGATGTTGCGATTTTGGTCATCTCTGCCCGGTAGGGAGAGTTCGAAGCCGGGTTTTAGCGAGGGGGACAAACAGGAGAAGTGCTGAGGATAATAAAAACAGTTGGCATCAAACAAATTGTTATGCTAGTCAATAAGATGGATGATAAAACTACATAGTGGAGTCAGGACCGTTTCAACTTTTGTAAAAACGAGGTGTCAGAAGAGTGCACAAAAATTGGCTTGAAAGCCGACGCAAATATAATGTTCATCCCATGTTCTGGTTTAACAGGAGAAAATATTTTGAAAATGTCTAAGGCTTGCTAATGGTATGAGGGACCATCGCTACTCGAACATCTGAATAATTTGCCTCGAGTGGTAAGGATGAGCAGCGGGGCACTGAGAATCCCAGTAACAGAGTGCTCCACCAACGGCAGAACGGTTACCGGAAGGGTATAACAAGGCTTGTGTAAGGTTGGTGAGACGTTGATCATGATGCCCACAAAAACTCTGGTCAAAGTGGAACGATTATCCCACAATCACTCCGTATAACGGGAGGTCACTAGCGGTGACAATGTCAGTGTACAACTTAAAATGTAGGATCTAATCAATATAGAACCTGGATTTGTGCTCTGTGACGTTTAAAATCCTTGCATGACGGCTAAAATATTCGATGCTTTAGTTTTTATACTAGACGAATCTGTACTGATATCACGAGGTTATTCGGCAGTATGTCACTTGAATGCAATAACATAGAGCATCACTGTTAGACTAATAATTTGCATATTAGATGAGAAAACGGGTGAAAAGATAAAAATGCGCCCAAGATTCTTCACGGGGAAAAAAGTGGCGTTGATCCGTTTCGAGACATCAAAACCCATATGTGTGGAAACTTTCAACGACTGCCCCTTCCTTGGTAGCATAATTCTAAGAAACAATCGCAACACAGTAGCTGTCGGCAGAATACATAAGGTAATATAATAAGAAGATCATTGAGTGACAGAACTCGATAAAGAAATCTCGTTTAATAACTCTGATAATGTAATTGATTATTGATTATTATCTCTGATTATTATCGCATTATTATTATTATTATTATTATTATTATTATTATTATTATTAATTTATTATTATCAGTATTATTATTATATATTTTATTATTATTGTAATATAATTATTTCGCTTTATGCACGACCGGACTTAAAGTCTTGGTTGGTCCTCGTGAACTTAATAAGTTCTCTCTTAGTCTATACAACACGCCCTTGCTTTATTTTGGTGCTGACGAAGGGCTCCTGAGCCTAGGAATTACAACGTCCTCTGTTTTGGAATGAACCAGGTTACCGCCCATCTCCCAGACACTGTGTGACCACTGTGGAATTCGAGCCTGCCCATGTAGATCACTGGGGTGTTGTTGGGGTTTACAAGTTGTCTTATAAAAGCTACTTTACAGGTTACGTTAGCGTGGTGATTTAACCTGCCAGTGATTCTTGTATCCCAGCTGGAGCCGGGCGGGTGGTGGTGACATCCAAGAGTCTCCTTATTTTGTTGGATGCACCATAGATATGCGGCTCCTCCTGCATGATAGAATGATGACAAATGGACTTGAGAGAACCAACACAAATAACAGTAATAAGTTATAGGCATATCAGTGTCAAAAATTGTAGCAATAGGCACGTATGCAACACTTAGGATATTTTATGAAAGCATGAAAGAAAAAAACACGGAGAGAGAGAGAGAGAGAGATGTGCTGTGGAGGACGTTATAGCACATCTCTCCCAGGAGGGTCTGCTGATACTTGGCATAGTATTGTGACGAGTCTGATTTTGTCTCAAATAGGCTTTTTGTATTCCATGTTTCCTCGATGGGAAAAATGCCTTAGGCTTTAATAAATGTGTTTGTCAGTATATATGACAGTAATATTTAAACTCCCTTATGTTATTTCTTCTACTGTTACTATCCCACTCCCCTCAAGGGAGGTTCCTTGACGCTGGTGAGGGGCTCTTGATCTAGGGAATTGAATCTGTGCTCCAGTTCCCTGAATTAAGCCTGAATACCTTCCACATCCCCCCACAGGCGCTGCATAATCCTACGGTTTTAGCGCTCCACCTTGATTATAATAATAAATAATACTATCCCAATCATAACGTCTTAGTAGTAAACAGACAAACATTGCATACATACCTGTAACTAGTCTTGAGAATTACTCTACTCTCGAAGACCAGCATGAGCATCATAAGAACGAAAGCAGGCTATTGGTCCATATACACAACGATCCTATATTTACAACTACCCAAAGTTTTTGCCTCAATAACGCTACTTGGGAGCTGTTCCACTCATCTACAACTTTATTGCCAAACTATTATTTTCTATATCCATTCTAAGTGACTTCATTGTTTATTGCCTCATCAGCCAGGCTGTTGCTGCCAACGAGACACAGGCAACAAAATGGCAGCTCAACCGGGTTGTGCTGCCATATTTAGCATAATGCTGACCATCTTCCTGCATTTCTCAATCCTTTGTTTATGATCCTCGTATTTCTCAATCCTTTGTTTATGATCCTCGTATTTCTCAATCCTTTGTTTATGATCCTCGTATTTCTCAATCCTTTGTTTATGATTCCCGTATTTCTCAATCCTTTGTTTATGACCCTCGTATTTCTCAATCCTTTGTTTATGATTCCCGTATTTCTCAATCTTTTGTTTATGATTCCCGTATTTCTCAATCCTTTGTTTATGATTCCCGTATTTCTCAATCCTTTGTTTATGACCCTCGTATTTCTCAATCCTTTGTTTATGATCCTCGTATTTCTCAATCCTTTGTTTATGATTCCCGTATTTCTCAATCCTTTGTTTATGATTCCCGTATTTCTCAATCCTTTGTTTATGATTCCCGAATTTCTCAATCATTTGTTTATGATCCTCGTATTTCTCAATATTTTGTTTATGACCCTCGTATTTCTCAATCCTTTGTTTATGATTCCCGTATTTCTCAATCCTTTGTTTATGATTCCCGTATTTCTCAATCATTTGTTTATGATCCTCGTATTTCTCAATATTTTGTTTATGATCCTCGTAGTTCTCAATCCTTTGTTTATGATCCTCGTAGTTCTCAATCCTTTGTTTATGATCCTCGTAGTTCTCAATCCTTTGTTTATGATCCTCGTAGTTCTCAATCCTTTGTTTATGAGTCCCGTATTTCTCAATCCTTTGTTTATGATCAACCACTGATAGCCATGGCTGCTATTTCTGGAACGAGCGCGTGATAAAAATTTAATGCGGGACTCAATATTTTTACGATCTAATCCTTCTTAGAAATTTTAGGAAGACAAGGCAGCTTGTGGCTTATTTGGTAGCTTACGCACGGAGTGGCGGGGTTCCATTTTCAGACAAGCGTTGGCCATGTTTGTTTACATCTACCGTCCATATTTATCTAGTAGTAGGTAGGTACCTGGGTACTAGGGGGCTGGTGTGGATTACATCCTGAAGGAGGGGATTCAGAGACCTCAGTGAGAGTAAGACGAGTCAATCTGATGACATTCTAACTTTAACGGGTTATTATTCAATGAAAATATATTCGAGCAAAGTATTTTTCAAGAGCCGCATATATAGGCGATGACGGTTCTTCGTTTAATGGTCTAAAACTGACGAGACTTCGTACAAAAACGCATTTCATCATAGTGTAAGCACATGAAAGCCCTCGGGTTTTATTTCCTATTTTTCACTGTGGCATTTTTTACATATTTGCAATCATTCGTGTTACTGTGAGTTCTCCCTCATTAGTGGTATGTCCGCTGCAGGTACCTGCTTGTTTATGGTAGTTTAGGTGTACAGCATTCTGTATGAGTGCCCTCTCTTATGTAGTAATTTACATGTGCAGCAGCTTGTGTGTACGCGGTTGAGCGTGCATGACACAACATACGTAGAGCAACATCCTAGCTAGACACCAGTCTCTGTGTTATATAATAACATCCTTGGGAGTACACGTGAAAAAAAACGAAAACACGTAATCTTATATTCAGCTACAGAAAATAACACCTGGTTTTTTTCTCTCCAACTTCAAAAAAAAAAAAAACCATGATGCACTAACGAAAGAGAGATGGACTCTGGAGGACATTGTACACCCCCTGCGAGGACACTCATAATCTAACCCAGGGTAAGAGAGAGGCTGAGGATTCCACTGCAACATTGCCTTCCTGGAACTCAGAAAAATAGTTAAGAACCAAACAATAGTCTTGAACAATAAAGCAATGAACAGTAAATAATAGTTATAGGCTAAACAATAAAGACTAACACAAACAATAAATTCAAGAGCATTATACGATAAAATTGTGAACAGTGAACAATCAATCGTAACAACCAAGCAATAAAGTCGCGAACACTGAGCGACAGTCATAACTACTAATCAATGAAGTCATGAGCAATGAGCAATAAAGTCATAACTAATAAAGCCTGAGCAATAAAGCTAGGAAGAGTGATCGGGAACGAGTGGTGAGGAGGACCCGGCGTCTGCCTCAGTGATCCCACTGTAAATCCTAGGTAATCCACTCCCGCAGCTCGGCTCATTTGGAAAGTAATCCTGGGAATCCTCTCTCGGTATATTGCCTAGGGAGTCTCTCTACGATGTTGCATGCAACACATTGTAGTCTCTACGATGGTACATTCAACACATAGTTATGCGTTGATTCGTGTTATAAGTAAAAATGATATTTTCACAGCGGTTGACTTCACATATATATTTACATTTTTCACGAGGGCCTGAAAATCTACGGCGCTTAATGATACATACAAATATTTTTGCAGAAATTTACATTAGGAATAGTTTTGTGAAAACTCACAGTCAATGCATCCAGGAAGATTAGAAAAAGGCACCAAGGAGAGGAGAGAGAGAAGAGAAGAGAAGAGAGAGAGAGAGAGAGAGAGAGAGAGAGAGAGAGAGGGAGAGAGATAGCTCATTACATTTACATCTGAGACAACACAGCTGGGCAAGGTTGCCTTGAGAGCAGCTTGACTTAACTAAGCTGCAGAGAGCAAGTATGAAAGAGCAGACACAGGGAGCTGGGGGCCATGAAGGAGCACATCCCCAGGGATGAAACGTGATTCCCTGACCAGGATCACGGACCATGGGATAACCCAGGAGGCCAGCACACCACACCAGCACCATCCAGCACACCACACCAGCACCATCCAGCACACCACACCAACACCATCCAGCACACCACACCAGCACCATCCAGCACACCACACCAACACCATCCAGCACGCCACACCAGCACCATCCAGCACGCCACACCAGCACCATCCAGCACACCACACCAGCACCATCCAGCACGCCACACCAGCACCATCCAGCACACCACACCAACACCATCCAGCACGCCACACCAGCAACATCCAGCACACCACACCAGCACCATCCAGCACACCACACCAGCACCATCCAGCACGCCACACCAGCACCATCCAGCACACCCCACACCAGCACCATCCAGCACGCCACACCAGCACCATCAGCAGCACGCACCACACCAGCACCATCCAGCACGCCACACCAGCACCATCCAGCACACCACACCAGCACCATCCGCACCCACAGCACCATCCAGCCCACACCACCATAGCACCACCCAGCAATGCCACACCAGCACCATCCAGCCACCCCCACCAGCACCATCCAGCACACCCACACCAAGCACCATCCAGCACCCACCACACCATCCAGACACCACACCAGCACCATCCAGCACCCACCAGCACCATCCAGCACGCCACACCAGCACCATCCAGCACACCACACCAGCACCATCCAGCACAGCCCACACCAGCACCATCAGCCACACCAGCACCATCAGCACCACACCAGCACCATCCAGCACCCACCAGCACCATCCAGCACCCACCAGCACCATCCAGCACACCACACCAGCACCATCCAGCACACCACACCAGCACCATCCAGCACACCACACCAGCACCATCCAGCACACCACACCAGCACCATCCAGCACACCACACCAGCACCATCAGCACCACACAGACCATCCAGCACACACACCAGCACCATCCAGCACACCACACCAGCACCATCCAGCACGCCACACCAGCACCATCCAGCACGCACACCAGCACCATCCAGCACCCACACAGCACCATCCAGCACCCACACCAGCACCATCAGCACCCACCAGCACCATCAGCACACCCACCAGCACCATCCAGCACACCACCAGCACCATCCAGCACCCACCAGCACCATCCAGCACCCACACCAGCACCATCCAGCACACCACACCAGCACCATCCAGCACACACACCGACCATCGCCACACCAGCACCATCCAGCACGACCACACCAGCACCATCCAGCACACCACACCAGCACCATCCAGCACGCCACACCAGCACCATCCAGCACGCACACCAGCACCATCAGCACCACACCAGCACCATCAGCACACCACCAGCACCATCCAGCACGCCACACCAGCACCATCCAGCACGCCACACCAGCACCATCCAGCACGACACACCAGCACCATCCAGCACGCCACACCAGCACCATCAGCACCCACCAGCACCATCCAGCACGCCACACCAGCACCATCCAGCACACCACACCAGCACCATCCAGCACGCCACACCAGCACCATCCAGCACACCACACCAGCACCATCCAGCACACCACACCAGCACCATCCAGCACACCACACCAGCACCATCCAGCACACCACACCAGCACCATCCAGCACACCACACCAGCACCATCCAGCACGCCACACCAGCACCATCCAGCACACCACACCAGCACCATCCAGCACACCACACCAGCACCATCCAGCACGCCACACCAGCACCATCCAGCACGCCACACCAGCACCATCCAGCACGCCACACCAGCACCATCCAGCACACACACCAGCACCATCCAGCACACCACACCAGCACCATCCAGCACGACACACCAGCACCATCCAGCACGCCACACCAGCACCATCCAGCACACCACACCAGCACCATCCAGCACGCCACACCAGCACCATCCAGCACACCACACCAGCACCATCCAGCACACCACACCAGCACCATCCAGCACACCACACCAGCACCATCCAGCACACCACACCAGCACCATCCAGCACGCCACACCAGCACCATCCAGCACACCACACCAGCACCATCCAGCACACCACACCACACCATCCAGCACACACACCAGCACCATCCAGCCCGCCACACCAGCACCATCCAGCACACCACCACACCATCCAGCACACCACACCAGCACCATCCAGCACGACACACCAGCACCATCCAGCACGCCACACCAGCACCATCCAGCACGCCACACCAGCACCATCCAGCACGACACACCAGCACCATCCAGCACGACACACCAGCACCATCCAGCACGCCACACCAGCACCATCCAGCACGACACACCAGCACCATCCAGCACGACACACCAGCACCATCCAGCACGACACCAGCACCATCCAGCACGCCACACCAGCACCATCCAGCACACCACACCAGCACCATCCAGCACGCAACACCAGCACCATCCAGCACACCACACCAGCACCATCCAGCACGCCACACCAGCACCACCCAGCACACCACACCAGCACCATCCAGCACACCACACCAGCACCATCAGCACGCACACCAGCACCACCCAGCACACCACACCAGCACCATCCAGCACACCACACCAGCCATCCAGCACGCCACACCAGCACCATCCAGCACGACACACCAGCACCATCCAGCACGCCACACCAGCACCATCCAGCACGCCACACCAGCACCATCCAGCACGCCACACCAGCACCATCCAGCACGACACACCAGCACCATCCAGCACGCCACACCAGCACCATCCAGCACGCCACACCCAGCACCATCCAGCACACCACACCAGCACCACCCAGCACGCACACCAGCACCATCCAGCACACCACACCAGCACCATCCAGCACACCACACCAGCACCATCCAGCACACCACACCAGCACCATCCAGCACACCACACCAGCACCATACACCACACCAGCACCCTGCTGAATCAAGACTCACCTTATATTCTACTGACCAACAGTGACTGCACAACATTATGTTATATACAAACATAAAGCAGGTTGACTCGACCCTTGAAAACATACCACTACGCAAGTGCAACTAATGCGACATTTTGCTGGGCAACGTTTCGCTCTCCAGGAGCTTTGTCAAGCTGGTACAAACAATACATGGACACAGAGGGTATATATAGGTATAAAGTGAGGTATAGCGTAATATAATCTTTATAGTAGTAGTAGAAGTAGTTTTTGGAATATTTGTAGTAGTAGTAGTAGTAGTAATAGTAATAGTAATAGTAATAGTAATAGTAATAGTAGTAGTAGTAGTAATAGTAATAGTAATATTAATAGTAGTAGTAGTAGTAGTAGTAGTAGTAGTGGTGGTGGTAACAACTATGTGACGGCGGGGTTTGTTACTTTGAGGAGAATTCTTTCTAATACTTCATAAATAATGAAGCTGCCTTTATTCTGTTGAACAGTGTTAGAATCACCATTAATCGCTGTTTCTAACGCAATTAAGCAGAATAAAGGCAGCTTCATCATCTCTAAAGTATTAGCAAGAATTCTCCTCAAAACAATAACCCCCGCCGTCACATAGCTGCTACCACCATTAATACTACCACCACAAGTATTACAACAACTATTATATTATGCTTTGTACCTTACTCAGTACCTATACATGTACCTCTCTGTGTCTCTGTACTGTCTGTAAGGGCTTGACAAAACTCCTGGAGAGCGAAACGTTGCCACAATAAACTGCCACATAGGTTTCACGCGTGTCCTCTTACTGAACACATTGTCGGTAATTCTACCAGCATTGTTATAATAAGTAAATCTGCAGATGACACTAAAATAAGTTGTCAAATAATTTCTAACGAGGATCCAGGGAAGTTACACGATGGCCTGGATGGGTTGACGCTGTGGTCACAGAAGTGAAAGATACTGTGGTCACAGAAGTGGCAGATACTGTGGTCACAGAAGTGGCAGATGTTGTTCAGTGCACACTAGGGTTATAACTTTTGTACAACGTATTATTCATTTATCTTAATCAGATGAACTTTTGCCTAAAAGCAAAGAAAATACGAATAACGAAAACAAAGTAACTAGAATGCATATTGCATATAATATTAATAACAAATAAAACAGCTTACAACATCATTATCATGTTTGTACATATATTACTACTTATTGCTTAGAATAAACAGAAGTTGCAGCTTGTTTTTGTTTCTGCATGCAACATGCAGTTCCTGAACAACTTTGATTGCACGTTCATCACATGAGTACTTCTTGGTATATATTGAGAGAGTGACGACTACGGTGCTCTCCACACCAACTCCAAGACTGGGGGACTCATTACCTCATCTTTTGTATAAAGATCTTCTGTCTTCCATTCACGTCCTAGAATTTGTATTGATAAAGCCACTGGAGGGCGAAACGTCTACAATTAAGATACCCAAATGTTGCACATGTGTCTAATTTTCTTCTTGTCGGTATTGCACAGTATTCATGTAGCTTAAGGTTATAATCCAAGGAATATAATGCGAAAACGATTTAGAAGTTGTGGTTGGCAGAAATTTAAATCCAAGACAAGAGTGTATAAGCGTTCACAATGAACTTTACAAAATTCTTGGCTTTATATCAAGAGGTATAAATAATTGAAGTCCTCATGTTATACTTTATATGACTTTGGTTAGTTCTCATATAAATAACGCTGCTCAGTTCTTTTTTCCATATTATAAAATGGACAGAAATGCGCTGGAAAATATACAGAAAGAGATGACGATGTCGATTCCATGTGCAGTATTAGAAACTTTTCCTACTAACTTAGGCCGAAGGTAATGAACTGCACTCTCGGGAAAGACGTAGAATTAGGGAAAATATGACTGAAGTGTACAAATGGAAAACACGAATGAATAAAGAGGACATAAATGAGGTGCGGAAAGTAACCAGGACAGGACTCGCAGCAATGGATTCAAGTTCAACAAATTTAGATTTAGAAACGACATAGGCAAGTACTACTTTTGGCAACAGAGATGTGAATGAGTGGAACAAACTGCCAGGTAGCGTCACTGAGGTGAGAGCTTTGGGTACCTTTGTATATAGGCTGGACGGGGACACGAGAGGGTGTGAGTCGGACTTGCCTAGCATGGGCCGGCAGATCTGCTGCAGTGCATGTTGTTAACTATATGGTGTGGAACCCGGCCACGGGGGCACGGTGACCCCACTACTGGTAGACTACGAGAGGGTCTTACAGCGAGAGAGAGGGAGAAAGAACATGAACCTTGCCCACACATGTTTGGTAATGACCCTGGTGTCACCTCTACACGTCCCTCAGGCACTACTCGCATCCAGGGGTCCTGCAAGGGGGATGCATGAGTCCTCCAAGGTTAAGTTAGGTCGTCTTAGGGTTAACGACAAGAGAGGAATAGGTTACTTTAATCACAAAACAAGAAATATAAACATGTCCGTATATTTAATCACAAATACGCAAAAAAACAGCCGAGATACATTATTAGTTTAATTACTGGGGATTAGTTAAAGCCTATTGACCACACGTGGGTCATTAAAGCTGCACAGTAACCTTATCACCACAAGAAAACTTTAATTTTTAAAAGTAGGACTTAAAGTAAACTCTCATCATATATACGCTGAGAGAAATACACCTTAGGGTGTTGAAAATGGTATAAAATAATGCCAAGTTGATGATTAAGAGACATGTGCAACAGCTGGGTATGTTTACTGATGACACGTTTCGCCCACACAGCCTGGAGAAGAGCTCAGCTTCATGGTCTGAAACGATATCGTTCCAGACCATAGAGCTGAGCTCTTCTCCAGGCTGAGGGACTCAACACCTCAAATACTATTTATCTAAAGTTGATGGACTGATTACATCATCTTTATTTCACTACTACACTTGTTGCCTCTGTATCTGACTGAAGAAGTCTACTGTGTGCGCGAAACGTTTCAACAACAAAGATCCCCAACTGTTGTACGTGTGTCTTGACCATCAACACCTCAGGGTATATATCCTGTGACATTTGTGAACGAAGTGACTGAGCAAAGGCAGAAAACGTTCAGATCTGCATGACTAACTCTTGGTAGTGCCAGAATAGGCTGCTACCCAAGAGAGAGAAACGTTCACAACTCAACGTTTCCTAATTTTTCCTCGGCCACCTCCTTGCCAGATGTATGCGGCATGTTTTGCAAAAATGGTTGAATACGCGTTTTTGGAGATTCATTAAACCTAACGTAATCTAAGAGTAACTAACAATCTAACTTAAAAAATACGATATAGGGAAAAACAGGAAAGTTTTAAAAACTGACGGGAAACAAAACGTTAATTAATTAAAAAGTGACGCTTTAAAATGAGACTGAGGGTCGCTGCCATGAGAGAGAACTTGGGAACACAGGTTTACCTGGCTGCCAGGCGTGCCACGTTCCCTAAATAGAGTGGTCAGGGTGAGACTCTTATTATGGGTACCATGATGCCCGTCCCCCAACCTTCATACCCACAGAGAATCATGCATGGTGCTCCTACCCAACGCAGTTATTCAAGGAATTTAAGAACAACCAATTGAAATAATAATAATAATAATAATAATAATAATAATAATAATAATAATAATAATAATAATAATAATAATAATATTTATTTGTACAAGTATACGACACAACTATTTGCAGACGTACCAGACATCACTGACATACTATATAGGAAGCCTCTGGTTATACGGAGCATTTCTGGCAACTTAGGATACCCAAGGTTGGTACCCGATCAGCCAGGCTGTGGTTCGCACGTTGGACTACATACAGTCATTAGTAACAGCCTAGTTGATCAGGCCATGATCAACTAGTCAAGGACTGGCCCTCGGGGAAGTTGCCCCCCGGAACACCTAGCAGGTAGGCAGCAGGATGCAACCCACAACAGTCGTCTAACACCCGGGTACCTACCTACTTACTGCTAGGTGAACAGGGGCAACAGCTGTAAGGTAACAAGCCCAACACTTCCACACGTGCCGGGAATCGATCCCGGACCTCTCACTGTGTGAGCTGAGGACCCTACCAACCAAGCCACGAGCACTCACTTAAAATTTATTGAATTACACATGGTTAACCCTACGTAATGTATCAATATGAATCAGAAAAATCTGTCCTCATAACAATGGTTCAAATTTATACTTATATCTAAAATATTTGTAGATTTTCCAGAATAAAGATTATTATTACGGTAGTGAGAGAATGTTCTTGTTGAGAAGAGTCGATCAGGCTCACTCAAACACTGAACAACCATTGGTGTACCGGGTCGCCTAACTATCCAACCTATCCCTTGCAACGTGACATCTAAAGGATCTTTTGTTTGGCTCGGCACACCTACCAGGATTGCAGATGGGATATTTTGTTATTCTGACTGGACTTAGGGAGCTGTGAAGACTGACTTGGAAGCACTTGTAATTTGCAGTATTTCAGAAGTTGCAAAGACTGATTTGTGGTTTGTAGTGGTTCGTACATTCGCCTTACGAAACAAGACGGCAAAGTACCAACTGGTGTTCTAGTGAGCGTACCAGTGGTGCCAGAGTTCTGGATCCAGTGGAAATTATATCAGTGGGTCGCGTGTCTAGGTGGGTAGGACAGCTTCCCCTTTCACCTCCCACCTGCATTCCCCAATGCGTAAACAATGACAGGGCGTCTCCATCACATAAGGACAAGGTCATCTCTATCATACAAGGACAAGGACGTCTGCATCACAAGGACAAGGTCCATTCCACCATACACGAACAAGGTCCTCTCCACCACACACGGACAAGGTCCTCTCCACCACACACGGACAAGGTCCTCTCCACCACACACGGACAAGGTCCTCTCCACCACACACGGACAAGGTCCTCTCCACCACACACGGACAAGGTCCTCTCCACCACACACGGACAAGGTCCTCTCCACCACACACGGACAAGGTCCTCTCCACCACACACGGACAAGGTCCTCTCCACCACACACGGACAAGGTCCTCTTCACCACACTCACGGATAAGATCGCCCTAACATACACCATAAACAAGCAGCTTCAAGGGAATCCCTTTTTAAAACCACACTGTCAATCACACCAGCAGTAACTAGCGAAGTTAAGAAAAATGGCAGTTACGAGATTGATCCTAAATCATGTTAGCTGAGATATGCCGGAATGAGCGTAGTTACTGGGCAAATAGTGACTAGGGGAGTGGCAGAGTGTGCAGTGAGGGGGAAAGGGGACAGGGGAGAGAGGAAGGGAGGGGAAGAAGAGAGAGAGGGTGAGGGAGACAAGACTGACAATGGTAGAATCATTAACGCAACTCGAGCCAGCTCACCCTCAAGCTAATATAGCAGAGTTGTCTGACCTTTCTGAGCTGGGGAGGGGAGGGTGAGGAGTGTTGGGGAAGGGGTGGGATAGGGGTGTTGGGGAATGGCTGGATTAGGGTATTGGGAAAAGAGTGGGTTAGGTGTTGGGGAAGAGGATGAATAGGGTGTTGGGGAAGAAGATGAATAGGGTGTTGGGGAAGAGGATGAATAGGGTGTTGGGGAAGAGGATAAGGGTGTTGGGGAAGAGGATATAAGGTGTTGTGGAAGAGGATAGACAGGGTGATGGGAAGAGGATAGGGTGTTAGGAAAGAGGATAGATAGGGTGTTGGAAAAGAGGACAGATAGGGTGATGGGGAAGAGGTTTGATAGGGAGTTGGAGAAAGGGAGGATTAGGGTGTTGGGGAAGGGGATTGTTAGCGTTGGTGTAAAAGCATATTATCACTGTTATCTTCTCGGGGCATGCGAGGTAATCAAGTTTGGTTCCAGGAAGTGGATGGCACCTCCAGTTCCTTTGACCATGAACCCTCCACCAGCATCAGAACAAGTTCCCTTCCCTAGAAGGGTCATCCTTGAAGGACGAGCCTGGCATTCCACTCAACCTCTACGACCCCGGGGAGTCCAACATGGCCTACCAACCCCTTTTAGCTTCACTGTCAACACTTACGTATGTAAGTATGTATATTAGTTATTTTCTCTTACTTGTCTGCAGTGAGCTGTATCTGCCACTTCTCTAACCACAACACCAGCCTATCCAGGTTATCCTGTAGCCTTCTAGTGTCCACATAATTTTTTTGACCGCCTATTTTAGTGTCATCGGCAAATTATGCCACTGTTTATTCCCTCATCTACGTCCGTTAATGTTGACTGTGAACAACAAGGACCTCAGCACTGACCCCTGTGGCACACCACTCATGGTAACCAACAGGCTATACTTCACCGTTGCTAGTAATAACAGACTATGCTCACCGTTGTTAGTAATAACAGACTATGCTCACCGTTGTTGATTAAACATATGCTCAACATCTGAGTATCTTTTATTTTGTAGACATTTGGCCAGCCAGCGGCTTTATCAGCACAATAGAGGAACACAAACGGAAGACTGAAGAACAGGAGGTAATCAGTCCCTCAACCTCTCAGAATTATATGAAGACAGTAGATGAGGTAACCAAGTACTTCAGCATAGTAGCAGGTGATTAGTACTGTAGTCTTTATGAATCTGAAGCACAAACAAGAAGAGTGCTTCATCTGCTGCACCTCATCTGGAGTCAGATGAGGTGCAGCAGATGAAGGCATTGCCACTGGTGGATGGGACCTGCCAGTGGGCACACCTGAAAGAATCCCTTTGGATTAGTCTTCGATCCTCTAGCTACTTAAATTGGTCAGTAAGGATACTCTCTCCCTGTGGTGCGTTTATAAATTCCTCTCTTCTCTCCTTATAGGCATTTTAGTCTCCTATTTATCCATTTGGGATCGTTTATATTCGATTTAATTTCTCTTTAGGGAATATACATACTTTGGGCACATTGTACATTATTAAAAAAAATCGTAATTGCTGTCCTTTTGTTATTGTAAGTATTCTTGGCTTGGTTGGTAGCGTCGTCAGCTCACACTGAAGGTCCGGGATCGATTCCCGGCACGGGTGAAGCTTTGGGCATGTTTCCTTACACCTGCTTCTTCTATTCACCTAAAAGAAAGTAGGTACCTGGGTGTTAGTAGACTGTTGTTAGTGGCATCCTGGGAGACAAGATTAACCTAAGTTGCCAGAAATGCTCTGCATAACCAGAGGCTTTATATATAGTATGTCAGTGATGTCACCTATGGTCTCTAATTAGTACAACTGAAGGTTATTATTATTATTATTATTATTATTAGTAGTAGTAGTAAGCAGTAGTAGTGTAACAGACATTGTTGAAGCTGTGCCAGCCATCTAGGTTCACCTGCGTCTCCCACTGATGGATATATTACATTGGCTTTATTTACAAACGAGGGATAAATTATTGGCCCTATAATCAATAAACAATTAACAAATATAGAGGTGTGATAATTGTGATGACATCACTAATAAATTGAAGGTAACAACATGCTAGTGATAAGACTGATGTGATAACCTCTCAGTCATGTGACTCACCTGATAGCCATGTGACTCACCTGTTCACCTGTCAGTCATGTGACTCACATGTTCACCTGTCAGTCATGTGACTCAAATGTTCACCTGTCAATCATATGACTCACATGTTCACCTGTCAGTCATATGACTCACCTGCTTCAGTAGATCAAAGGCATAATACCGAGAGGTTAATGACTAAGAGACATCATTACACTGAGACGTTGTGTCCACACGATCTAAAACAAGCAAGGGAAGGAGCCTTGTATACTACAGCCAGTAGTAGTAGTGGCGAGATGCAGCAGTTGAAGACAATGGCCAAGTGTGGGCGGGGCTTACTAGTGGAAGTAGGTCAGGTCTACAGTGTGGGTCAGAGATTTAGCAATAGAGTTGTAGGTGTGGAGAAATGCAGTAGGCTCTTATGAACTCATTGTTGAGTTGAATAAAAGCCAATAGTTGGCGAAACGTCTACATTATAAGGATACACAGGTGTCTTATTTATCAACTTATCGGTAATGTATACCATCAATTTAATAGATTCACTCTCTTAGATAAGATTATGTTTGTCAGGAAACAGAACAAGTGTTTCCAGACGCGGGTCTTAGTCATAGGATGACCCGCAGCTGGAGCTTTTGGTCATCTGATCGAGGCCTTCCGCTGGCTTACCAGTCCACCTCTTTAAAAATTATTGTTATAATTATAACTTTTGTTATTACTATTATATATATGTTCAGTTCAAGGACTCACAGGTAAGGACCCACTAGAGGCGAGGGGACAGACGAAGAACAGCCGGTGAGAGGAAGAGATGCAGTAGAAGAGAAAGAGTCAGATATATATATATATATATATATATATATATATATATATATATATATATATATATATATATATATATATATATATATAAATTACACACGTAAATTTTATCAGGGTTAGGACAAGTTGGTAAATTAGTTTTGGTGCAAAAACGACATATAACAGTTTGCGTTAATTAGCCTTTTTTTTTGGAGAGGAAATACACGTTGACTGTGTGCATGATACCAGAGCGCCAGAAATAATTGAAGCATACTTTGTGGGCGAAACGTTTTATCAATAAAGATACCCAACTGTGTTGCACATGTGTCTTAATCTTCATACCTCAGAAATGCTGCAACAAGTGTGCATTCAGAGGCTGGAACCGAGAGAGTCGATTTCTTGCCTTGCAACATTCGTGTCAAGTCTACAAATCAAGAAATATTCGTGCACAAATTTTACTGGTGAGTGATGCAATGGACGCAAGAGGTATTTTGGGTGAGGTGTGATAAGCTCATTCTTACAGCCCCTACCATTGTAGGCCTCCACAACCTATCATTGTAGGCCTCCACAACCTACCATTGTAGGCCTCCACAACCTACCATTGTAGGCCTTCACAACCTACCATTGTAGGCCTCCACAACCTAACATTGTAGGCCTCCACAACCTACCATTGTAGGCTCACTCTATTTTCAATTAGGTTTCACAGCCTAACATTCCTGAGACTTGTAGTTTCTCAATACATAGGTTTCTGAAAGGCCTATATTGTAGGTTCCTGCAGAGTACATTGTAGGTTCCTGCAGGTACATTGTAGGTTCCTGCAGTGTACATTGAGTTCCTGCATGTAATTAGGTTCCTGCAGTGTACATTGTAGGTTCCTGCAGTGTACATTGTAGGTTCTCATGACATTAGTCGTGTACATTGTAGGTTCCTGCAGTGTACATTGTAGGTTCCTGCAGTGTACATTGTAGGTTCCTGCAGTGTACATTGTAGGTTCCTGCAGTGTACATTGTAGGTTCCTGCAGTGTACATTGTAGGTTCCTGCAGTGTACATTCGTAGGTTCCTGCAGTGTACATTGTAGGTTCCTGCAGTGTACATTGTAGGTTCCTGCAGTGTAAATTGTAGGTTCCTGCAGTGTACATTGTAGGTTCCTACAGTGTACATCGTAGGTTCCTGCAGTGTACATTGTAGGTTCCTGCAGTGTACAGTTCTGCAGTAAGGTTCCTGCAGTGTACATGTAGGTTCCTGCAGTGTACATTGTAGGTTCCTGCAGTGTACATTGTAGGTTCCTGCAGTGTACATGTAGGTTCCTGCAGGTAATTGTAGGTTCCTGCAGTGTACATTGTAGGTTCCTGCAGTGTACATTGTAGGTTCCTGCAGTGTACATTGTAGGTTCCTGCAGTGTACATTGTAGGTTCCTGCAGTGTACATTGTAGGTTCCTGCAGTGTACATTGTAGGTTCCTGCAGTGTACATTGTAGGTTCCTGCAGAGTACATTGTAGGTTCCTGCAGTGTACATTGTAGGTTCCTGCAGTGTACATTGTAGGTTCCTGCAGTGTACATTGTAGGTTCCTGCAGTGTACATTGTAGGTTCCTGCAGTGTACATTGTAGGTTCCTGCAGTGTACATTGTAGGTTCCTGCAGTGTACATTGTAGGTTCCTGCAGTGTACATTGTAGGTTCCTGCAGGTACATTGTAGGTTCCTGCAGTGTACATTGTAGGTTCCTGCAGTGTACATTGTAGGTTCCTGCAGTGTACATTGTAGGTTCCTGCAGTGTACATTGTAGGTTCCTGCAGTGTACATTGTAGGTTCCTGCAGTGTACATTGTAGGTTCCTGCAGTGTACATTGTAGGTTCCTGCAGTGTACATTGTAGGTTCCTGCAGTGTACATTGTAGGTTCCTGCAGTGTACATTGTAGGTTCTGCAGTGTACATGTAGGTTCCTGCAGTGTACATTGTAGGTTCCTGCAGCGTACATTGTAGGTTCCTGCAGTGTACATTGTAGGTTCCTCAGGTACATTGTAGGTTCCTGCAGGTACATTGTAGGTTCCTGAAAACAATTGAGGCTCACATGAGAACAGGCGCAGTGACAGCAGTAACAACAATGAGCTCACCCATGAAACAAGTAGTCACACCATGAAAAACAAGAGCCTCACACCATGAAAAACAAGAGCATCACACCATGAAAAACAAGAGCCTCACACATGAAACAAGAGCATCACCAGTGAAAAACAAGAGTATCACAACATGACAAGAGATCCCATGAACAACAGAGTTCACAGCATGAAAACAAGAGCATCACTAGCATGAACAACAAGAGCATCACAACATGAAAAAACAAGAGTCACAGCATGGAACAAAAGAGCATCACAGCATGGAACAAAGAGCATCACAGCATGAAACAACAAGAGTATCACAGCATGGAACAAGAGCATCACAGCATAAAAACAAGAGTATCACAGCATGGAAACAAGAGCATCACACATGAAACAAGAGCATCACACCATGAAAAAACAAGAGCATCACACCATGAAAAAACAAGAGCATCACACCATGAAAAAACAAGAGCATCACACCATGAAAAAACAAGAGCATCACACCATGAAAAAACAAGAGCATCACACCATGAAAAAACAAGAGCATCACACCATGAAAAAACAAGAGCATCACAGAATGAAACAACAAGAGCATCACAGCATGGAACAAGAGCATCACACCATGAAAAAACAAGAGCCTTACACCATGAAAAAACAAGAGCATCACAGAATGAAAGAACAAGAGCATCACAGCATAAAACAACAAGAGTATCACAGCATGGAACAAGAGCATCACAGCATAAAACAACAAGAGTATCACAGCATGGAACAAGAGCATCACAGCATGGAACAAGAGCATCACAGCATAAAACAACAAGAGTATCACAGCATGGAACAAGAGCATCACAGCATAAAACAACAAGAGTATCACAGCATGGAACAAGAGCATCACAGCATAAAACAACAAGAGTATCACAGCATGGAACAAGAGCATCACAGCATGGAACAAGAGCATCACAGCATGGAACAAGAGCATCACAGCATGGAACAAGAGCATCACAGCATGGAACAAGAGCATCACAGCATGGAACAAGAGCATCACAGAATGAAGCATCGATCAACAATTAGGTGGTGGGATGAAGGACTCTCACGCCAGACGGATGCTGCTCCCAGAATCAATACATACCTGACTAGCGACGGTCAGGGAGCGTGTCAGGGAGGTGGAGGGAGAGTATATGTGAGGGAGACGGAGCGAGAGTATGATGGGTGAGGGAGATGGGGCGAGAGTATGATGGGTGAGGGAGATGGGGCGAGAGTATGATGGGTGAGGGAGATGGGGCGAGAGTATGATGGGTGAGGGAGACTGAGGGAGAATATAATCGGTGAATGAGAGTATGATATGTGAGGGAGACGGAGGGAGAGTATGACATGTGATGGAGAGTATATGTGAGGGAGACGGAGGGAGGGATAATATGATCGGGGAATGTCTTATACTTCTCATGTTTTTCTTGAGCTTGCAAGAACTATTGCGGCATCAAGAGAGGGTAGAGCGTCCCAGCCGAGCACTGATCTTTAAGTCATATACACTGTAGTGACTTATCTTATTTAAGACTCCGTAGTCACGTTCTGCTATTACTTTCCTCACGGGATCCACGTTATTTATATACATCGTATGTGCCAGCTCCACACCACTACTGTACTTCCATAAGCCTGGCTCTGTCACCACCATCATAAGAGGTACTGACCATGTGCACGCCGCGCCCTTATACATGTATAACTAAATGAACACGTAGGGATATCTATCTACCTCTGTCTATTTGTCTACCTATCGATCTATCTGCACACACACAAAAGGTTTGCAACAAGGCTAGTTCCAGAGCTAAGGGGAATGTCCTACGAAGAAAGGTTAAGGGAAATCGGCCTGACGACACTGAAGAACAGGAGTGTTAGGGAAGACATGATAACGACATAAAAATACTGTGAGGAATTGACAAGGTGGACAGAGACAGGGTGTTCCAGAGAGGGGACACAGAAACAAGGGGTCACAATGGTAAGTTGAAGACTCAGATAAGTCAAAGAGATGTTAGGAAGTATTTCTTTAGTCATAGAGTTGTCAGAAGTGGAATAGTCTGGCAAGTGATGTAGTGGAGGCAGGAACCATACATAGTTTAAAGACGAGGTATGATAAAGCTCATGGAGCAGGGAGAGAGAGGACCTAAGTAGCGATCAATGAAGAGGCGGGGCTAGGAGCTATGTCTCGACCCCTGCAACCACAAATAGGTGTGTACAAACACACATCTGTCACACAAAAGCAGTAAGTAAAGTTATATAAATAATAAAGCCCGTTAAATTTAGCACATCAAATTGATGACACACCTGGAGGAAGGACATCAAATTGATGGCACACCTGAAGGAAGGACATCAAATTGATGCACACCTGGAGGAAGGACATCAAATTGATGACACACCTGGAGGAAGGACGTCAAATTGATGACACACCTGAAGGAAGGACATCAAATTGATGACACACCTGGATGAAGGACATCAAATTGATGACACACCTGGAGGAAGACACTACAGCACAGAGGGAAGATTGGTCATACAGATGCAACACTTCATCAAACACTTTTTCCATGCGCCTCAAAGGTCAACCATTGGACTGGATTGCTTCCTGTTTTGGCAGCAAGACAACAATGTATCAAGGCAACAATGGAACATGGTATCAAGGTAGCAAAGGCGTCAATGCAGCAAGATAAGGTATCAAAGCATCAAGGCAACAAAGCATCAAGGCAACAAAGAATCAGCTCATAGAGGCAGTAAAACAACAAGGTATCAAGTCACTGACACAACACTCGTGCACTAACATCCTTCACTGACAACACTTGTGCACTAACATCCTTCACTGACACAACACTTGTGCACTAATATCCTTCACTGACACAACACTTGTGCACTAATATCCTTCACTGACACAACACTTGTGCACTAACATCCTTCACTGACACAACACTTGTGCACTAACATCCTTCACTGACACAACACTTGTGCACTAACATCCTTCACTGACACAACACTTGTGCACTAACATCCTTCACTGACACAACACTGTGCACTAACATCCTTCACTGACACAACACTTGTGCACTAACATCCTTCACTGACACAACACCGTGCACTAACATCCTTCACTGACACAACACTCGTGCACTAACATCCTCATGACCAACTTGTCACTAAATCTCACTGACACAACCTTGTGCACTAACATCCTTCACTGACACACTCGTGCACTAACATCCTTCACTGACACAACACTTGTGCACTAACATCCTTCACTGACACAACACTCGTGCACTAACATCCTTCACTGACACAACACTTGTGCACTAACATCCTTCACTGACACAACACTCGTGCACTAACATCCTTCACTGACACAACACTTCGTGCACTAACATCCTTCACTGACACAACACTCGTGCAACCCAACTACCTTCCATCTACTGACAACACTGTGCACTAACATCCTTCACTGACACACACTTGTGCACTAACATCCTTCACTGACACACACTTGTGCACTAACATCCTTCACTGACACAACACTCGTGCACTAACATCCTTCACTGACACAACACTCGTGCACTAACATCCTTCACTGACACAACACTTGTGCACTAACATCCTTCACTGACACAACACTCGTGCACTAACATCCTTCACTGACACAACACTGTGCACTAACATCCTTCACTGACACAACACTCTGAACAAGCACTCAACATCCTTCACTGACACAACACTTGTGCACTAACATCCTTCACTGACACAACATCGTGCACTAACATCCTTCACTGACACAACACTGTGCACTAACATCCTTCACTGACACAACACTTGTGCACTAACATCCTTCACTGACACAACACTTGTGCACTAACATCCTTCACTGACACAACACTTGTGCACTAACATCCTTCACTGACACAACACTTGTGCACTAACATCCTTCACTGACACAACACTGTGCACTAACATCCTTCACTGACACAACACTTGTGCACTAACATCCTTCACTGACACAACACTCGTGCACTAACATCCTTCACTGACACAAGGCAACATCCTCTGCACTAACACTCTTCACTACTCCTTCACTGACACACTTGTGCACTAACATCCTTCACTGACACACTCGTGCACTAACATCCTTCACTGACACACTCGTGCACTAACATCCTTCACTGACACACACTTGTGCACTAACATCCTTCACTGACACACTCGTGCACTAACATCCTTCACTGACACAACATGTGCACTAACATCCTTCACTGACACAACACTTGTGCACTAACATCCTTCACTGACACAACACTCGTGCACTAACATCCTTCACTGACACACTGTGCACTAACATCCTTCACTGACACAACACTGTGCACTAACATCCTTCACTGACACAAAACCTTGTGCACTAACATCCTTCACTGACACAACACTCGTGCACTAACATCCTTCACTGACACAACACTTGTGCACTAACATCCTTCACTGACACAACACTTGTGCACTAACATCCTTCACTGACACAACACTTGTGCACTAACATCCTTCACTGACACAACACTCGTGCACTAACATCCTTCACTGACACAACACTTGTGCACTAACATCCTTCACTGACACAACACTCGTGCACTAACATCCTTCACTGACACAACACTCGTGCACTAACATCCTTCACTGACACAACACTCGTGCACTAATATCCTTCACTGACACACACTCGTGCACTAATATCCTTCACTGACACAACACTTGTGCACTAATATCCTTCACTGACACAACACTCGTGCACTAACATCCTTCACTGACACAACACTTGTGCACTAACATCCTTCACTGACACAACACTTGTGCACTAAAATCCTTCACTGACACAACACTTGTGCACTAAAATCCTTCACTGACACAACACTCGTGCACTAATATCCTTCACTGACACAACACTTGTGCACTAATATCCTTCACTGACACAACACTTGTGCACTAATATCCTTCACTGACGCAACACTTGTGCACTAATATCCTTCACTGACACAACACTTGTGCACTAATATCCTTCACTGACACAACACTTGTGCACTAATATCCTTCACTGACGCAACACTTGTGCACTAATATCCTTCACTGACACAACACTTGTGCACTAACATCCTTCACTGACACAACACTTGTGCACTAATATCCTTCACTGACGCAACACTTGTGCACTAATATCCTTCACTGACACAACACTTGTGCACTAATATCCTTCACTGACGCAACACTTGTGCACTAATATCCTTCACTGACACAACACTTGTGCACTAATATCCTTCACTGACGCAACACTTGTGCACTAATATCCTTCACTGACACAACACTTGTGCACTAATATCCTTCACTGACGCAACATGACTGTCAAACATAACCATCTTCCCACTTTGTAACTATTATATATGTTCTATAATCCATACGAGTTTAACGCTTTTTATGAGCATAATAATAATGATGATGATAGTAATAATATAAGTAGCAATAGTAGTTGTAGTGATAGTAGACTAGTTGTTGTTGTAGTAGTATAAGGGTCATACAGCTCCTGGGTAATGTGAGGGCTGAGGGTAATTAGGTTTGATATGAGAAAGCGGAGGATAGCTTCAATTCCTTGAAATTAGAGCCTTTTATCGGCATCAGTGCACCGTGTTTCATGGGTCGATAGCCTGACCTCAGAGGTCAGATGTCGCTGACGTCTCCAGCTGATACTATGAAGGCGCTGACGTCAGCAGGTGACATCAGCGTCATTTAGGAACAACATCCGGCATCAAGGCTGACTACTGACGCTGACCACACCAGGATGTCAGACATCCTCCTGCTGGTGGTACCAGGATGTCAGACATCCTCCTGCTGGTGGTACCAGGATGTCAGACATCATCCTGCTGGTGGTATCAGGATGTCAGACATCCTGCTGGTGGTACCAGGATGTCAGACATCCTCCTGCTGGTGGTACAAGGATGTCAGACATCCTCCTGCTGGTGGTACCAGGATGTCAGACATCCTGTTGGTGGTACCAGGATGTCAGACATCATCCTGCTGGTCGTAGCGGAATGTCAATAAAAATGGCAAATTAGGACATATACAAACCAAAACTTGATCAAGGTCCCAGGACCGAAACGTTTGCCAATAAATATGTCCTAGTCTTAGCTCATCTTTCTTTCTAAACCAAGAAAGATAGATAAATAAGTTAGCAGGCACATTCATGTTTTTTACAGTGGTCTTGAGGGCACATAAATATTATGGGAACATAAACCACACATTTAGTAGAGTTACCCCGGAATAACCTGGTAAAGTCACTGCCATTTATTTCTGATCAGAGAGAAGGACATCGTCCAGTCACGTCATGGAAACCATTACGTGAAATAACCCTGGCACATTAAACCTTAAACAACCTAAATTGAAGGCGAAGTTTCCTTTAGGGAAAACACATCGGCACTAGCAGTTTGAAACCTATCTGAAGATGCATTCCACAACTATTGCATAGAATCCATCAAAATTTGCATCAAAATTGACCACTGTCTGGAAAATCTTCCAGCTCCTGCCCCCAACATCTTGCTACTGGGGGATTTCAACCTCAGGCACCTAAAATGGAGGAACATTGCAAACAATGTGGTAGCAGAGATAACACCAGGAGGCAGCTCAGATGAAAATTCACACATGCATGAACTTTTAAATCTCTGCAACAAATTCACCTTAAACCAGCAAATAGTGGAGCCCACAAGATTAGAGAATACGCTGGACCTCATCTTCACCAACAATGATGATCTGATACGAAATGTCATCATATCAAAAACAATATACTCAGATCACAACTTAATAGAGGTCCAGACATGCATGCGGGGAGCCCCAGATCAACAAAATGTGATCAGCCGCGAGGGAGCTTTCTCCAAATTCAACTTCAATAACAAAAACATAAGGTGGGACCAAGTAAACCAAGTCCTAAATGATATAAACTGGGAAGATTGCCTAAGCATCACGGATCCCAACCTATGTCTAGAACAAATTAACTCTGTGGTACTCGAGGTTTGCTCAAGGCAAATTCCTTAAGGAAAAGGAAGAGAAGATGCAAACTAGAAAGAGAGGGCGCTCCTATACAGGCGAAGGCAAAGAATAACGGAGCGGCTACAGGAGGCCAATATCTCTGAAATACGTAGGGAGACACTAGTCAGAGAAATAGCAAACATTGAATTAAAACTAAAGGAATCTTACAGGAATCAAGAGACATGGGAAGAACAAAAAGCCATAAATGAAATTGAAAGAAACCCAAAGTATTTCTTTTCCTATGCAAAATCAAAGTCGAGAACAACAACCAGTATTGGGCCCCTACTTAAACGGGATGGGTCCTACACAGATGACAGCAAGGAAATGAGTGAGTTACTTAAGTCCCAGTACGACTCAGTTTTTAGCGAGCCACTAACCAGACTGAAAATCGAAAACCTAAATGAATTTTTTATGAGAGTGCCACAGAATTTGACAGACGCATGCCTTTCCGACATCACCACGACGCCAAATGACTTCGAAAAGGCAATAAATGACATGCCCATGCACTCTGCTCCAGACCCAGACTCATGGAACTCCGTGTTCATCAAGAACTGCAAGAAGCCCCTATCACATGCTTTTAACATCTTATGGAGAGGAAGCATGGACACTGGGATCGTCCCGCAGCTACTAAAAACAACAGACATAGCCCCGCTCCACAAAGGGGGCAGTAAAACAATAGCAAAGAACTACAGACCAATTGCGCTAACGTCCCATATCATAAAAATCTTTGAAAGGGTTCTAAGAAGCAAGATCGCCACCCATCTTGATACCCATCAATTGCACAACCCAGGACAGCATGGGTTTAGAGCAGGCCGCTCCTGTCTGTCCCAACTACTGGACCACTACGACAAGGTCCTGGATGCTCTAGAAGATAAACATAATGCAGATGTTATATACACAGATTTTGCAAAAGCCTTTGACAAGTGTGACCATGGTGTAATAGCACACAAAATGCGTGATAAAGGAATAACAGGAAAAGTTGGTAGATGGATCTATAATTTCCTAACATGTAGAACACAAAGAGTAGTAGTCAACAGAGTAAAGTCTGAGGCAGCTACTGTGAAAGCTCTGTTCCACAAGGCACAGTACTTGCTCCCATCCTATTCCTCATCCTCATATCAGACATTGACAGGGATATAAGCCACAGTGCTGTGTCTTCCTTTGCAGATGACACCCGAATCTATATGACAGTGTCCACCGTTGAAGACACGGCTAGACTCCAAGCAGACATAAACCAAATCTTTAAATGGGCTGCAGAAAACAATATGAAGTTCAATGATGAGAAATTTCAATTACTCAGATACGGAAAACGTGAAGAAATTAAAATCTCTTCGGAGTACAAAACTAATTCCAACCACACAATAGAGCGAAAAACTAATGTCAAAGACCTGGGAGTACATGTCAGAGGATCTCACCTTCAAGGACCATAACAAAGTAGCAATTGCATCTGCTCGAAAATGACAGGATGGATAATGAGAACCTTCAAAACCAGGGATGCCAAGCCCATGTTAACACTTTACAGATCGCTTGTTCTATCTAGGCTGGAATATTGCTGCACACTAACGGCACCTTTCAAGGCGGGTGAAATTGCTGACCTTGAAAATGTGCAGAGAACCTTCACCGCACGCATAAGTGCGATAAACCACCTCAACTACTGGGAACGCTTGAAGTTCCTAAACCTGTACTCCCTAGAACGCAGGCGGGAGAGATACATTATTATATACACATGGAAAATTCTCGAGGGCTTAGTACCAAACTTGCACACAAAAATCACTCCATACGAAAGCAAAAGACTCGGCAGGCGATGTAACATTCCCCCAATGAAGAGCAGGGGTGCCACTAGCACGTTGAGGGACAACACAATAAGTGTGAGGGGCCCAAGATTGTTCAACTGCCTCCCAGCATACATCAGGGGGATTACCAACAAACCCCTGGCTGTCTTCAAGCATGCACTGGACAGGCACCTAAAGTCGGTACCTGACCAGCCGGGCTGTGGTTCGTCCGTTAGACTGCATGCGGCCAGCAGTAACATCCTGGTTGAGCAGGCTCTGGTCCAACAGGAGGCCTGGTCACAGACCGGGCCGCGGGGGCGTTGACCCCTGGAATTCTCTCCAGGTAGACTCCAGGTAGTCAACACAGTCTCTCAGTACAATACCTCAGCACAGAAGCCACTGACGAATCGAGATGGTCTCTACTTCTTAGTCGGAGTTCATAAGTCTGATTGAACCTACAGAGATTTCCAGCAAAATCTCACATCTGTGTCTCTGTCTCCCGTGTGCTGTTACTGGTGGTCCAGGCTCTGCTTGTGTCCCTCTAGCACTTAATTCCTCCAGCTTATCAAGATAGCTCTGCCTCCAGCTAAAAGTCACTAATCAAAATTTGATTTAGTACATACACTAGAGTGCATACGCCGGAGTACGTACAACAGAGTACATACATTAGGGTACGTACACCAGAGTACACACACCAGAGTACATATACTATACATTCCCCAGAGTACATACACTATACATTCCCCAGAGTACATACACTATACATTCCCAGGAGTACATACACTATACATTCCCCAGAGTACATACACTATACATTCCCCAGTGTACATACACTATAAATTCCCCAGAGTACATACACTATACATTCCCCAGAGTACATACACTATACATTCCCCAGAGTACATACACTATACATTCCTCAGAGTACATACACTATACATTCCCCAGAGTACATACACTATACATTCCCCAGGTACATACACTATACATTCCCAGGTACATACACTACAGTACATTCCCCAGAGTACATACACTATACATTCCCCGAGTACATACACTATACATTCCCCAGAGTACATACACTATACATTCCCCAGAGTACATACACTATACATTCCCCAGAGTACATACACTATACATTCCCCAGAGTACATACACTATACATTCCCCAGAGTACATACACTATACATTCCCCAGAGTACATACACTATACATTCCCCAGAGTACCTACACTATACATTCCCCAGAGTACATACACTACAGTACATTCCCCAGAGTACATACACTACAGTACATTCCCCAGAGTACATACACCGGAGAATAGACCAATAATGTTCTTAGGAGCAGTCTTCTCTGTCAACTCTACAGTCAATATTCCTTAATAGCAGATTATAAAAACAGTCTCTATTTTGCGTTGTTTTAATGGCTGACGATATGACATAATATAAACACACACACCTGGACACTCTCTTTAGTCCAGCAGATAACGGGAAGTTTAATTTACACTCTTAAATATTTAAAACTAAATCAAATTACCTTTCAGTCTCTCTCTCTCTCTTAGGCAGCATATATGTATGTGTATGTATAACCAGTAACACGAGTCAGCAGAATATTTTTTTTTTAAATAATGATAAAGCAAGTGTTGAACTTCACGACAACTGCGCATTGCTTAGAGGTGGGGCCAGGAGCTGGAATACAACACCTCATCAGATTAAAGAGGCGAGGTTCGGTCCCTACTTATATATGTGTGTGTGTGTATTCTGTCTATTAATAAAGTTCATATAGAATATAAAATACAGGGGGTGGTAGAAGAAAATATTCAAAGAGCTCCGGGGAGAACCTTGAGTTTTCTCTGAGGTGCGTTTATTGTCTTCTCTGAGGATGAGGGTCCCCAGTAAAGTTTTAGAGGTGATACCGAAGCCGGATGCGAGCCCAGTGTGCAGCATGCATTTTCCCTCTGGATGGCCACGCTGAGGCGCTGGAACATGAAAGTGGCTGCGCTTGGGTCCCAGGTGGTGTCGATGAATCTGGAACCCAGTTCTTTAAGAAAACGTGTGGCATTTTTTCCCCATGATCCCAAGGTCTCTGATCCCACTGGGACAAATTGATACTGTTGGCTTATGTCCCTGTACTTGCCGATCTTGTACTCCTCTCTGTGGTCAGCAGCTCCTCCCTGTCGCCCCACACTGTGATGGATATATATGTCAGCGAGCGTCGACACACAGGTATAGTCCCATGCTAAGAGCTTGCCATTATTCCAAGGATAGATGGTGATCCCATCAGGGCGGTTTGCTGGGTTGTGGGTATTGTTGGCTGCTAGTGATTGGGGCTCTCTCTCGGCTGGGCATCCAGCTGTAGCAAGGGTTCTCTTTATGATGTCGTTGACTTCATTGTGTCTTGCATGCCAGCCCTTGGTTTTGGAACAGTTAAGACCATGTAGACCATATTGGTCGGCTTGCGCATCGCCGCAAATACACGTATATTCCGTATATTCCGTGTGAATTTGGGCAGCAAGGCGCAGAGCCACTGCGAATGGGAAGGTTGGAGGAAGTCACCGGAGTGATGTGCACTCACAGCTTAATGACGGGCAGTCTCCCTGTCTGATGTTACAGCCCTAAGCATGTTGGCAAGCACCTTTTCAGCGATGGGGGCCATCATATATATATATATATATATATATATATATATATATATATATATATATATATATATATATATATAATATGTGTGTGTGTGTCTGTTTGTGTGTACTCACCTAATTGTGGTTGCAGGGGTCGAGACTCAGCTCCTGGCCCCGCCTCTTCGCTGTCCGCTACTGGGTCTCTGCTCTCCCTGCTCCATGAGCTCTATCATACCTCGTCTTAAAACTATGTATGGTTCCTGCCTCCACTATATCTTTCTCTAGACTATTCCACTTCCTGACTACTCTGTGGCTGAAGAAATGCTTCCTAACATCCCTTTGACTCATCTGAGTCTTCAGCTTCCAGTTGTGTCCCCTTGTTTCTGTGTTCCCTCTCTGGAACATCCTGTCCCTGTCTACCTTGTCGATTCCCCGCAGTATTTTGTATGTCGTTATCATGTCTCCTCTGACCCTTCTTTCCTCCAGTGTTGTTAGTCCTATTTCCCTCAACCTTTCTTCATAGGACAGACCCCTGAGTTGTGGAACTAACCTTGTCGCAAACCTTTGCACTTTCTCTAGTTGTGTGTGTGTGTGTGTGTGTGTGTGTGCACATAAAGGTGCAGATGAAGGTATGAAATTAGCTGAGTTTTATACCATATATAATAAATCCAAAAATATCTACAGCTATTTGTTTGGGTATTTAGTGGGGTTTCAAGCTTATCAACTGCACATGGGTCAAGAATAATTTATTCCCTAAAATAGGGATTAAAGTAAACTCTCAGTGTATATACACTGAGAGACATGTACATCTCAGTGTATATACACTGAGAGACATGTACATCTCAGTGTATATACACTGAGAGACATGTACATCTCAGTGTATATACACTGAGAGACATGTACATCTCAGTGTATATACACTGAGAGACATGTACATCTCAGTGTATATACACTGTACACTGAATATATTCCTACAGTGTTTCAGTGTACGTGCAGTTCATCCTTCAACTACGTAAGCCGTCCGTTATGTTATTCCTGGTTAATTTACATTAACATAACCAAACTTTACCCAAAATTACTATAAATGTGTAACTCGGGCAGAAATTAACGAATTGTAACGAGCATGAAATCACCTGTCCTATTTAGAAAACACTCATGAATATTACACGACCAGCTTACAGTATTTACATAATGTCCTGAAAGTATTCAATCCCGTGGACGCTACCTATAAACCGAGTTCGAATAAAAAGAAATCTGAAAATAGTATGGTCGGAAAATGGAAACACAGGTACAACATTTTCAACAAATCTGTGGCAGCACAGAGTGGCAGTGGCGGGTGTACGATTAAGATATATCTGCTGTAATTTTTTTATTTATATGAGGGGGAGGTTGAAGCCTATCACCAGGAATACTTTATTTCCTAGAATAGGAATAACAGTAAATTCTCAGTGTAGATATTCTCTCCCTTCCTTTCTCCCTTCCATCTCTCTCCCTTCCTTTCTCCCTTCCATCTCTCTCCCTTCCTTTCTCCCTTCCATCTCTCTCCCTTCGTGTCTCCCTGTCAGTGACTGGTACATTACTCTCTCCCCCTGTTCATATTTGCCACTCTGCTCCTGCATTGTTTATCATAGTGTCCCTTACTTCAGCTCTCCCTCTCTCTCTCTCCCTGGTAACATTGTAGCAGGTGTTAAGGAAGGTTAAGTTACAGTCATTGGACCGCTGATATTAGTCATCAACACCTTGCACATCACCACCATCAGTTAAGAATAATCCACTCAAGATGATAGCACCACCAACAGCACCACCAACAGCACCAGCAGCAGCAGTGGAAGAAGTAAAAGTAACGATGATGGTTGTGGTAGACAGAGCAGTAGTGTCTACCTTCACCACAGTATCCACAGCTAGTGTCTACCTTCACCACAGTATCCACATCTAGTGTCTACC